>VZQC01000689.1:252333-322809 GCA_009823505.1 Rhizomys pruinosus | reverse complement strand
TTTTTTTTTTTTTTAGTGTGCACATGCACATGTGCCACAGTAGACATGATGGACAAAGGTCAACTTCCAGGAAGTCAGTTCTTTCCTTCCACCACGGGGATTCTGAAGGCTGAATTGAAGTTGTCATGACTAGTGGCCAAGCACCTTTACCTACTAAGCCATCTTGCCAGCCCTCACATAGTTTTTTTTTCTTTGGGGGGGGGTGTCTTTTTGAGACAGGGTCTACCTGTAGCCCCAGCTGTCCTGGAACTCATTATGTAGACCAAGCTGGCCTTGAACTCACAGGCCTGCCTCTGCCTCCCAAGTGCTTGGATTAAAGGAGGGTGCCACCATGCCAGGCACATAGCTATTTTTTTAAAACAGCAAATAGTACTTCATTTTTTTAATTTATTTTTATTTTTTTAATTAATTTTATTTATTTCTGTATGTGTATGAATGTACTGCCTGCATTCAAGTCTGTGCACCCGTGTCATGCAATGCCGCGGAGGTCAGAAGAGGGTGTTGGATTCCCCTGGAACTGGAGTTCTCCTGGAATTGGAGTTTCAGACGGCTCTCGGCCGCCATGTGGGTGCTGGGGATCAAACCCGGGTCCTCTGCAAGAGCGGTCGGCGCTCTTAACCGCTAGGCCATCTCTCCAGCCCCATTTTTTTCTTTTTAAGAAAATCTTAGGGACTGCGGTGATGGCTCAATCTGTGCCAGACACAGAGGAATAAGGAGCCAAATTTTAATTTCTAGCAAAAGCCAAGTCAGAGGTGGGGGACGGGGTTGGGTTACGGTTATGGTGCAAACATATGATGACACACACAGGCAATCCCTGAAGCCCACTGGACAGCCAACCTAGCGGAATAAATGAGCTTCTAAGGTTTAGCAAAAGATATGTCCCAAAACATAAGGTGGAAATATACATACACACACACGTACACACACACACACACACACACAATCCTAATTATACATTTTTTTTAACTTTAGTCCTCATGTTTAACATGAGATTTCTAAGTCTCTTAATCCTGAGTATCTGCTATTTGGAGTCCTTTGGCTTCTACCTCATTTTTCTCTTTCCCCTTTTTATGTACAATTTTCTGACATACAAAGTTACTGTTTGAAAAAAAGCTTATGATAATGTGTTACTTTAATGCTGAAGTTAGTTTCAAGGTTTCCTTACTTGTCCCTTTCTGTTTACTCCAATTATTCCAGCTGTGGCTTCATGAGGGGCAGTAACAAAGATTGTTTCTCCACTGATTCTGTTCATGTAGATGCAGGTACCAGTCTCAAGATCATATAGGTGGATATAACCATACTTGGTAATCAAGAACACCACATCATGCTTTTCACTAATCTGTACAAAGAAAATGAACACATTCTAGAAGTCTGACATGAAGGTTCTATAAAATATTCTCAAGTAATATTAAGATCTCTAGCAAATACACATTTATTTTATTTTACTTATTTATTTTTTTGGTCTTTTTGAGACAGGGTCTCCCTGTAGCCCCGGCTGGCCTGGAACTCACTCTGTAGCCCAGGCTGGCCTTGAACTCACAGAGATCCACCTGCCTCCGCCTCCCAAGTGCTAGGATTAAAGGCGTGTGCCACCACGCCCAGCCTGCATATACACATTTAAGCTAATACATAAATAAAACCAAGTGTGAAATCTCTAAGACAAAAGAACACAATTGTGACAACTAAGAATAACCCAACTTACATATTACATGAAAGTTAGGGTATTAATTTTATCAAGCTTCATTAATTTTATTTTAAATTAAGCACCACCTATATCAACTGCCAACAGTATTTGAATTAACTGAAAGAGATAAAATCCATTTATTTTGTTAAAATACCTGCATTGCCACAGGAAAGTCATTTTGTGCTTCTGGAGGAAAGAAAACATCTACTGCCTTCTTTGGAAAGGGTTGGTTCCCTGCAGGTGGTGTGCCAACTTCAATGATATGCAACTGTTCAAAAGAAAATATGTATTAGCAACCTCAATTGTTTAGCAGTTGACCATAGTGGGTTTTCTGAGGCCTCAAACTTTAAATAACCAAAATGTTCTAGAATTGGTTGTTGTTTGATCCATCTATTCCATAGAATACTCCTCCATAAAAGGGAACACCCGTGGCATTGTACTCAACAACCATCTCAAAAGGTCATGTAGGATTCCTTTTACATAGCATTTTTGAGGTGGCAAAAATTACACAGATGGAGAGTAGGTTTGACTATCAAGTCACAAGGATGCTGAGGAGATGACTCGGTAAGCAAAAATAATTGCAGCACAATCTGACTACCAGAGTTCATTCTCCAGAACCCATGTAAAAACTCATTCCTGAGTCTGAACAGGAAGCAGAGACAGGAAAATCACTAGGAAGTTTTCGGGGTCAGCTGGTCTGGAGTACAGAGCATGGCAGAAACAGTAAGATCCTCTCTCTCTCTCTTAACAAGGTAAAAGGAGAGGATTCATTCCCTCTGACCTCCTCACACATGCCATGGCAGACAAGCAAGCCTTGCTTGTTCCCTCCCTCACCCACACAATCATAAGTAAAAAATAAATTTAAAAAGTCATGAGGAAGGAGCTGGAGATAGCTCAGGGTTAAGAGCATGCATTGCTTTCACAAAGGACATGGCTGCAGTTCCTAGCGCCCACATGGCAGCTAACAATTGTCTGTAATCTGTAACTAGGTCTAGGAGGTCTGACTCTCTTCTGGCTGCCACAGGCACTGCATGAACATGGCACATTACATCATACATGCAAAACATTTACATACACTTTAAAAAAATCATGAGGGAAATCTTTGTGATAACCCAACAGCTTTGTGTCTTAAATTTATTCAGGACAGAAGTAGGCATGGAGGCAGAGGCAAGTGGATCTCTGTGAGTTCAAGGCCAGCATAATAAGTTCTGGGCAAGCTGGGGCTACAGGGAGATCCTGTCTCAAAAAGACAAACAAATAAATGAATGAGTACATAGAATAATCAGGACCAAAAGCCACTCTTTGTACGAGTGCCAATTCCCATTTTTTCCCCACTATACTACAGCTATGTAACTGGGAGAAACTGAAAAAAGGCACTAGAAACCTGTCTATTGTGTCTGGAAATACACAATTATTTAAGAAGTGCTGATCTGTTGGCTATCTGAAAATCATCCACTAAATATTCTGTGTGAAACAGAGAGCATAGAAATGATAACACATTATCTACAAAGGTACTTTCCAATGGCTTTTAACTATAATTTAATATTTCTAAAAAACTTATTCTTATATTCCTCCCTCTCTTTGCCTATATGTCTATTTTAACATATAACAGTAAACCTAGCTGAGCTATTTCTCCTCACAAAGACCCCACTTAAGTGTATGAAAACATATTGGTTTGAAACGTGTGATGCTATGCATAAACCAGGTAAGAGAAAATAATTTCAATGAAAAAATATAATACATTGTTCTCGGTCATGTCAGCAATATACACATTCAAAAAAATTAACTCAGTTTCCAAAACCAATACCACAGGAAACACATAGGCTCTTGTCCTTCTTTAGGATAATTAAGGATATTGAAAATTTCTTATCTTCCTTCAAAAGTCATGAAAAATTACAATATTATCTATGTATTATATAGGCTCAAGAACCTATAAACATAGCCAGAGAGATTGTTCAGTGAGCAAAGTGTTTGGTATAAAAGCATGAGGAACTGGGTTTAGATCCCTAGCACCCACACAGAAATCCAGTCGTAGCAGTACAGGCCTGCAATCCCAACACAGGGAGACAAGAGAAATCTAAGAGTTCACCAGCCAGCCAGTCTAACCATTCCATTAACTCCAGGTTCAGTGAAAGATTCTGTGTCAAAAAGGGGGGTGGAGGGCAGGTATGGTGGCACATAGCTTTAATCTCAGCACTTAGGAATCAGAAGCAGGCAGATCTCTGTGGGACTGAGGTCAGCCTGGTCTACAGCATGGGATTCTAGCCAGCTGGGGCTATAGCAAGACGCTATCTCAAAAAAGAAAAAAAGAAAAAAACAACAAGAGGGGCTGGAGAGATGGCTGAGCAGTTAAAACTACTGGCTGCTCTTGCAGAGGACCTGGGTTCAGTTCGAAGCACCCACATGGCAGTTAGCAACCATCTGTTAACTCCCTAGGGGATCAGATGCCCTCTTCTAACTTCAAAGGGCAATGTGCAACAGTGAGACTTTTTGTCTCAAAAGACAAAAAAAAAAAAAAAAAAAAATTCCCTGCTTCAGCCTTCTGACTGCGAGAATTCGGATGTTGCATTTTTAAATTTGGGGGTAGGGGGAGCATGTTAGTTTGCTGGCTTTCCCAGAACACCCCCAAACCCTCTTCCTGAGTTGGGAACAGAGAGTAGAGTACTCTCTAAGTTCTGGTGGCAAGGAGAACCAGCCTTCCATTTTAGAAGCAGCGAGCACTTGTTTTCCACTTCACTCAGAACTAGGATACAAGCCATGTGACCTTTCCTACACCAGACTTCAAACAGAGTTCAGAACATCAGGTTATTTTAAGACTGAAGAGAATTCTACTCCCGCAATGGAAAGAGCAAACTAGTCTCCAGGAATCTGGCAGTGTAGGCACAGTAAAAGCACTGTTCAGAGTTCCGCAGTGGACCATCCTCCCTTATTTTTCCTCATTTCCCAAGTTTAGTTATACAGTTATCCTACCTACTATCAGGAATCTAATATCCCATCACTAAATTTTTTATACTCTAAGCAACCAAGCCTTGTTTCTATATAAAAGTACTTCCATTTGTTCAGATAATTTTAACCTACAGCCAGGGCTGAGACTCTCTAACTTCAGGGAATATCATAATTAGTGGTCTTTCATTCTATCTACATCAAGTCACCTAGGACATTTTTAAATGGGCAATGCTGAATAAATCAGAAATTCAACATGTATAGCACACACATATTTGTATTGTTATTTCAGCAACCCCTGATGATTTTATGTAAAGTGAAAGACATGAACACACACAGCCTTTGATAAAAGCAATCAAAATAACGAACACAAATAGCTCAGGCAGGCATAGTGACAAGCATCTATAATCCTAGCCTAGTGTAACAAGCAAAAATCCATTAACAGTAGAATGGGAGGAAAAAAAGGTCAGAAGAACAGTACTCATTTTGGACAGGTATCATTATATGTAGTATTAGACACCAGAAACCTGAGTACTACAAAATTAGTAAGGAAAGAAGACTTCTTCTAAAAATTTTTTTAACTAGTTTCACAAATTAGCCCTGGCTGGCTTTGGATGACTATTTTGAATTTAGATGACAAGGAACAGAATGACAAGACTCACTCAATTACCACAGATGAAACTTACCTTCCCTCCAGCCTGACCCCGAACAGCAAAACAAAATAACGTTGATTCTTCTGCATTTCCTTCCATCTTAAATTGTGCAAAGCTAGCTGCGTGTCCTTCAATAGGCTGAGATACTTTCCTATCTACAGAATATAGCTGCATAGCTCCAACTACACGATTTTGCTACAAAGGATTAAAAATAAAACAAAAAACACTTTAGAGACCCAATGAACCGGTAGCTCTCAGATTCATCAATTAGTAAAATAATTAGAATATTTTGCCATCTTCAGCAGGATTCAGAATTCTTTATTGGTCTCTCAATTTAGATTTGGTATATCTTTTTTTTTTTTTTTTTTTATTTAATTTTTGTATGTTGTATGAATGTATGTGTGCGATGCGGTTTGTGCACTTAGATGTGCAAATGCCGGGAGGTAGGAGAGGTCTGGATTCTCCTGGAATTGGAGTTACAGACGGTTCTTAGCCGCCATGTGGGTGCTGGGGATCGAACCCGGGTCCTCTGCAAGAGCGTCGGTGCTCTTAACCGCTAGGCTATCTCTCCAGCCCCGATTTGGTATATCTTAAATTTAGCTCCAAACATCTTATTAAAATAAAGCTTAACCTGAATGTATAAAATGTGCCTCACCAACCATGTCTTCACTGTCTTATGAAAAGATAGAGAAGTATTCATTCCAAAGTACTGAATAAGTTCTAAATCATTCACAATGAAACTCAATCTCTACTTAATCTGCAAGAATTAAAAACAAATGGTAAGAGTCCTCTGAAATTTTATGTCAGTATCAAGCAATCATTAAATTAGCAATCATTAAAAAGAAAAACTCTTGCCAGACGTGCTGCACTCGGGAGGCAGAGGCAGGCGATCTTTGTGAGTTCAAGGCCAGCCTGGTCTACAGAGTGAGTTCCAGGACAGCTGGGGCTACAGGGAGACCCTGTCTGGAAAACACACACAAACACACACACACACACACACACACAAAAAAAAAAAAAAAAAAAAAGAAAAGAAACTCTTTAGACCATTTCTTTATCAAAAACTAAAAAATGTTACCTGAGCAGATATACCAGTCAGAAGTAACCACTTCTGCTTTGCATCTGTTCGATAATTGATAATCTGGCATCCAGCAAGGCTAGAATGACGATCAAACATTTTCACTGGTTGAGACTCTCCTTCCATACTCCAATGATAAACTGCATTATCCGTAACAAGAGCAACCGTATTCAAAGAGATCCATTTCCAAAAGGTGACATCATCAGTCATGGTATGGGCCTTCATTTTACTTTTCATTTCAATGTTAAATATCTGAAGAGTTTTCCCAGCTAAATTCAGAATTAAATAAAAAAAGTAAAGTTCATTGTGAATTAGTACTTTGCTAGACTAGCTCTTTAAGTTGCTAATAATGTGGCTCTATCCTAAGACTAATAACTAACTAGGAGTCACACTGCTAGAGCTACAATCACTGAAGAGGTTAACAGCTGATACCAAGCCAATCTACATCTACAATCTTAAGCAAAACTCTATTATCTTAATAAAAATATCTGCAATACTATTAACATAGGACTTCTATAGGATTCTACAGCCCAAATGAAAATGGGGCTAAAGAATAACTTTCTTATTGATTAAAAAACAAAGCTGAAACTTCCAGACTTGCAATTAAATGTTTCCTTTACAGATAAACTAAAGTAGTTGGAGATACATAGGACAAAGCAAATCTAACAAACATAAGGAGGAAATGTCTACTTTTTAAAATGCAGCCATCTCTCATCCAACTAAATCTTGTGAAAACTGAGTTTTGAAAAGAAGTTGTGCTTCAACTTTGCCTTGTTACTGTAGGTGCATGCTACATTGAAGTGGTTTAAGATACGAAGGGAAAGTAGAGTGCTGGGGGAAGGAAAAGGAGACAAGGGAGGAGGACAGTTTCAGATGCTGTTAATATACTGGAGGTAAGAACAAAGTTCAAGCTTCATCCAGTTAAGACGCAAGCATTTAGTTAAAAGGAGGATGAAATTTGCCTTGAGTATTAAAAGTCCACCGAGTCAGATGCAAGGGCTTATACTTGTCATTCGAAATCTACTGCATTCCAAAAATCAATTTGATTGAAATTAACAGAGGCCAAAGCCTACAGCTATCACTAGGCTATGAAGTTAGTCCTTGGAGACCGAGGACAACTCCATTCCTGAGCCACAGAGAATCTGGCTCCTAAAGGACAAAAATTGTGGGGGATTGTAAGAAGGTGGGAGGGGTGACAGGGTGGGTGGGAAGCAGACAAAGCCTAACAGTTCTACACCACAATCCTTACCACACATATGCAAAACCTTCCATAAAACAGCATATTACTCCCCTCCCACACAGTATATAAAGCACAGTCAGACTTGAAAAATTGTGAAAGTTATAGTCCTGTTTATAAAAAGAAGGTATGGTGTTTAAACTGGTTTCAGAAAAGGTATTATATAAAGATTATTTTCCTTGGCTGCCTTCCTTCCCAAATCCCTAGGTTACGAGACTCTTACTCTTTTTTACATGAAAGGGGCTGGAGTGTGAGGCTCCGAAGGAGGGCAAGGGATGACAGCTTAACTCTGTAATGCAGGAGGATAGACACAAAGCTCTACCGTTCTATTTTACAATGCTATGACAATCATTTCAATTATTCTTTTTATGGAACAGGACAATATCTAACACAATCTAAGATAACTCACCATCTGCACACATAAGAAAGCATTAAGAAATGTGATAAGATAACAGTAACATTAAAAATAGAGAAGAGTTTTGACAAAATGTAAATGATGGCCTTTTAAAAGAGGAGTGAAGGATGCTAACCTCTTGAATTTAAATTATTTAAGGAGGCTGAAGGATGTTTAATACCTTAAAATGTAGCATTAAATTTGGCAGAAGTAAAATGTGTACTGCCATAAAACATCTAGTCCCAGGTAAAAGACGGAACATCTTTACAATGAGATGACCTTCTGCTTTAGATAAATTCTGATTATTTATTTGAATATACTATTCTTAACTTCCAATCTGTCTACCCATTTGCTTTCCAGCCAGTAATTCGGATTAAATATTGTCACTCCCAAATCTGTACCCTGAAACCAGAAAGTTTCAATTTCTGATTTTTTACTTTCAGATTAGGGATGTTCAACAATAAAATCTGTGCAAAGATACCCAAATCTAGGCCTGTGAAATAGCTCAGCAGGTAAAGGTGCTTGCCACCAGGCCTGTTGAGCTGAGTTCAATCCCCAGAACCCATGTGGCAAAAGGAAAGAACCCACATGCACACTCCACACACAAAATAAATTGTCCAAAAAGCCCCCGTCCTCCTAAAAAAGAATTCTGAAATACTTCTGGTCCCAAAAAGTTCTAACAAGGGATATTCAGCATGTATTATTAGACATAAAGGTTAAATTGTGTAATGAAAAGACTAGAAGTTCTGAACCTCTAAAAATTTACCCATGCTTTTATAAATTATTGTCAACTTGAAGTCTTTTTCCTACTATCGAAAAAAACAAGGGCTGGAGATATAGCTCAGTGGCAGAACACCTGTCCACCCATCTAGTGCGCGTGAGGCCTTGAGTTCAATCCTTAGTTTTGGTTAACATAAAAAGGAGACAAGTTAAATGCCATTTCAAGGGTCCATCAGTTTGGCACCTAGCCTCTTAGTAACTTCTTTTTTAAGGAGTCAGTTACCCCCATTCTAAAGTTCAAAGGAAAATAAAATGGGCTCTCATATAATATGAGATTGTTCAACTTAATGGGCTATATGGTTCTCTGTTGTTAGTCTGGATGGGTATGATGGCTCCCACCTGAAATTCCAGCTGTTCAAGAGGCTTAGGCAGGAGGATTCCAGGTTAAAAGCCAGCCTGAATAACAGAGCAAAACTCAGCTAAAATAACAATAATAATAGAATGAGAGTGTATGACTTATCATAGAATATAGTCACTAATTTTACTATGCAGATTTGTAGATATCAGAAAGGAAATGTAAATGTACCTATTCTAAAACTTAAAATTATTCCAGGTACATCTATCCTAGGAAATTTTTTTTTTTTTTTTGAGACGGTCTCCTTGTAATCCTAGCTATAGACCAGACTTGCCTTGAACACAAGAGATCCACCTACATCTACCTCCCAAGTACCTGGATTAAAGGCTTGGACCAACGTCCAGCTGTATTCTAAGAAATATTACATGCAAATGTCATGAAAGTGAACTTTAAAGTTCATAGAGTCAACTTTTTTTTTTTTTTTTTTTTTTTTTTATGAGAGCCCCAGCTGTCCTGAAACTCACTATGTAGACCAGGCTGGCCTTGAGCTCACAGAGATCCACGTGCTGGGATTAAAGACATGCACCACCATGCCTGGAAATAGTTCAAATCTTAACTTCCTAAATTTAAACTTACTCAAAAGAAAGGATACATACCAATACCTGTACTTGCATAAAATACACAAGAATTTTAAGAAAAAAAAAATCCTAATATTTAATACCTTTCAGTGCAATTACTTTGCTAGCTGGATTCATGATGGCACTGTCTGCTGAAATTGGTCTTCGAATTGGATTACTTGGGTCATTCATATCAATGATTACCACTTGGGCCTGCTCGCCTACTTTTTCTCTAATGCAGATGAATTTGTCTGACTCCATAGTCAAGGTACTGAAGCCAATGTTCGCTGGGTTGATGCCCAGGTTCTGGAGCTGGAAAACAAATGAATAAACTATGTTAGCAAGTGGGTTAGAAAATCTTGACATTCATATATTGTTATAATTATAAATCCTAACTTAACCATCAATTCAAGGCTGACAGTGACAACAGACAACAAATGTGGCATTTGCTTGTTCTATAACTTCACAGAACTAAGAGGTAAAACAAATAGAGATGAAGTTAAAGGAAAGAGCAACATCTGAGTGGTAGCATTTATGGTTCAAGGGATTTGTGATCTTTGGTTAATTTTAAGAGCTTCGTACTACTGGACTTAATCCTCTTTTAGCTCCCCCAAGTCTCTGCCAACATTTAGTAGAGTTACTTAATCACAAGTATTAGGCTTTAGGAATTCTGTAAATTAAGATAAACCATTAAAGAGGAGACAAAAAAATTTATATGTCAGAGTTCTTGATCTGAAGGAACAAACTAGCAAAAGCAGGGAAGTTAAGTTATGCTACTGTGCAAAGTCAAAACAAGTTATGTAGGAAAAGCTGTGTCAAAGACAGTTCCAAAGCTAAGGTAGTATCTTCAGGGAGCCAGTCTAGAGAATTCTAGGCAGGAGCATATGCTAAGGCATAGGGATATAAAAATATCTAAGGGAGCAAGTACTTTTAAAAAAAATTTTTTATTTATTATTTTTTATGTATATGAATGTACTGTCTACATGTAGGTTGGTGCACCCGTGTCATGCAATGCCCTCTTCTGACCTTCACAAGCATTGCACCACATGGGTACACTTACATACCTGCAGGCAATACACTCAGAAAATAAAAATAAGTTTTTAAATGACATTTGTACAATTAAACAGGAAAGCAACTGCTCTTTCCTAAAAAGCCTTCCCTGGTTGTTAAAAGGACTGGACTAGAGAGATGGCACAGCTATTAAGAGGACATACTCCTCTTGCAGAGAGTCCCTAGCACCCCAAGTCAGGCAAATCATAACTGCATATATAACTCCCGCTTGAGGGGATCTGACACATCTGGCCTCTGAGGACGCTGACATAATCACCCTTCCCCCTAATTAAAAAGAAAATAAATCCTAAAAATATAAAAAAAAGAAAGGAACTTCAAGTATTCTATTAGTAATAGCAAGTTCCAGGTGCCCCCGCTTCTTCAAATAAAACTGACAAGATCTTTTCCCCTTACTGCTACTTCTTGAGGGAAAATGTCCAGAATACTCTACCAAATATGCCCATGCTTTCCTGTAATATAAACAAAACAGAAAAATATCAAAACAGTAAGTTGGCCCAACCATCATTAACTGAAATTCTGGCTTGGTGCACCCTGAGTAGGAACATACACAATTTTCAAAAGACATACAGTTACAACCTAACTAGAGCCATACTTAATAGTATTTTTTTTAATTGATGCTTTGTGTATTTCATACATCATTTTCCAATTCAGTTCAGGCATATATCCCCTTCCCTTCCCCCCACCCCACTCCTACCCATCCCAGATCATGCATTCTGCCATAACTTTTCTGCATCTTTCTCTGTTTTTTTGTTTTGTTTTGTTTTCATTGTTTTTAACAATAAGTGATAATTTGTGAGTACAAGCATCCTTCATGTAAAACCAATTTGCGAGCAGTTGTGCCCAAACCCACACAGCTCATGGGTCCCACCATCCAGCAGGGGGGGCTTGTATGTGATTTATTTATCATGTATATGAGCACTTTGCCTGCCTGTACGTTAATTGTACCATGTGTGCACCTAGTACCCAAGAAGGCCAGAAAGAAGGCAGCATCAGATCCCCTGAAACTGGAGTTCCAGAGACAGTAGTGAGCCACCATGTGGGATCAGGAACTGAACTGGGTCCTCTACAGAAACAACTGCTCTTAACTGCTGAGCTATCTTTCCAATTTTAATAGTCTCAAATGACTATATGCTACTGTTGAAGCTACAGGTATTCTATTTTGAGATATGCTTGTATGCTGGTTAATTTTTATTGTCAAAGTATACAACCTAGAATCACCTGGAAAGTGGGAATCTCAATGAGAAATGAGACCTGTGGGCAGGTTAGACCTGGGGCCCTAAACTCTAAGAATGGAAGAAGCTAGCTGAGCAGAAGCACCTTTGTGGTCTACTCTCTTTATGTGTGTATTGCCTGTATTAAGTGAACCTACGTCATGAAAGGCCTGCAGGGGTCAGAAGAGTGTCAGATTCCCTAGAAGTGGGGTTACAGATAGTTATTAGCCACGATGTGGGCACTGGGAATCGAACCTATTCTCTGTTCTTGACTGCAGATATGATGCAACTAGCTGCTCAAGTTGCTGTCTTGACTTCCCCTCAATGATGGACTGTAACCTGGAATTGGAAGCTAATAAACCCTTTCCACCCCCTAAGCAGGCCGGCTGAAATAGAGGATTATTGAGATAGAGGATTATAAAAACTCAGGGATAGTATTCTCAGAAACCATTAAGCCATTTTTCCTTAGTCATTCTAAGAAAGATTGGCTTGTTGCTTTGCCTGTTTCCCCTTGATTGGTAACTAACTGCAGTGTAAACTCTGACTGGCTGGTGTACTTATAAATTACCCTGTAACCGGCACACCGACGCCGCACTCCTCCTGAGTTGAGTGTTGGCCCAGCATCATAATCAAATTAAATCCTCCTTTAAAAAACTCCATGTGGTTAAGTGAGTGGTCTCTCCACTGCAACTTTACAGCAATTTGGGGGGGGGGGGGATGACCCCAGAACCTAACACAGCTTGAAAATTTCTATAATTTTTACCCTTTGAAGAAGCAAGGTGCAGTAGTGCATCCCTTTCAAACCAGCAGAAGCAGCCAGATAGATCCTCTGTGAGATCAAGACCAGCCTGGTCTACATGGCCAGCTAGGGCTACAGGGAGACCTTGTCCCAAAACAAAGCAAAACGAAACCCCAAATAAACTTCAAAGAGCTTTTATTTTACTGTTCAAAGAGCTTTTATTTTACTGTTCTAAGAGTTATGAAGTCAATAAAATTGGATTCACATCCATACAGTAAAACCTTCAGACTGCCCAAAGGGTTAATTAAAGTACTGAGAAGTCATTCCCTCTTTCCAGTAACACTCCCTCAACTCAAGCATAGGTTTACATTGTACAATTAAGCATTTACTTCCATTCTCATGTTTTCAAAAAAAAACATTAATGAGACAATGAACAAAAGCATACTAATTATCAATTGCTTCTTTTTGAGAAAGACATAAACTGTAATTTGGTTTCCAGACTAGATTTTGGTTTGCGAGTAGCATTCATTACTTTGGGGCCTAAGCTTGAAAAGCTTTAAAAGTTAAGCAAACTGGTCAGGCATGGTAGCACACACCTTTAACCCCAGCACTTGGGAGGCAGAGGCAGGCGGATCTGTGAGTTCAAGGCCAGCCTTGTCTACATAGCAAGCTCTAGGCCAGCTGGGAGTAAAGGGAGACCCTGTCTCAAAAAGACCAAAATATAAAATAGAATAAAATAAGAGTCCAAATATAGTTTTCCCACTATAATAATCATGGCCAAATTAGTATCTGTGTATTGTTTCTTCATATGAAACATCTGGGATGGTAATACTTATTCTCAGAGTTGTGAAGCTTGAATGTGAAATGCTAGAACAATTCCTGACAGGCCTTCAATAATAATACTGTTAGTAACTACACTTTGGGACCAGCTCAGGGTCAGCTGTTCTGCATTTCATTATCTGCTTAATTCAGCTGCCCACAGGTTGGATAAAACTCTGGGTGTGAATTTCTTCTAACTACTGATAAGTTTAGTGGTCTCAAAGGGTAACTTACTCAAGACACTGACATTTTCTCTTTTATTCTTTGTTGTTTCTGACAGTCTTGCCACATAGCCCTGTTTGTCCTAGGACATGCTATCTGCACCAGATTGGCTTTTCTGAGAAAAGAAACTATACTTAAAACTTCTAATTCTTTTTAAACTACTAAATTGCAGAGAACTGACTGAATCTTCAAAGCCATACTACATGCTCCAGCTAAGTAACCCTATTTACTTTTTTTTTTTTTTTTTGTCTTTTTGAGACAGGGTCCCCCTTTTTAGTCTCAGCTGGCCTGGAACTTGTTCTGTAGACCAGGCTGGCCTTGAACTCACAGAGATCCCCCTGCCTCTGCCTCCCAAGTGCTGGGATTAAAGGACCGTCATGCCCAGCTAACTTTTTAAAAGGCATTGTATCCACCCACCAGTTATTTTCAGACTCTGTAGTTACTGTATATGGGTGGAGAGTATGTATCCATATTTTAGAATATGAAATTAACAGAGGAAAATGTGAATTCCTAAGCATAAAAAAAGACTGAGAGAAAGATGCAGGACAGTTATGATAGAGAACATGATCTGGGATGGTTTGGGGTGGGGTGAGGGGAAGGGATAGGGGAATATGCCTGAACAGAAATGAAAAATGATGTATGAAATACATAAAACATCAATAAAAAATTAAAGGAAAAAAAGGCATTGTAGAGCTGGGCGTGGTGATGCACGCCTTTAATCCCAGCACTTACTTGGGAGGCAGAGGCAGGCAGATTTCTGTTGAGTTCAAAGCCAGCCTGGTCTACATAGAGTTCCAGGACAGCTGGGACTACAGGGAAACCCTGTCTCAAAAAGACAAAAAAAAAAAAAAAAAGGCATTATAGAACAGCACTGCTAAGGTCTTCTATCAAGCTTGGGGAATGTCTCCTACATCTTTGCTAGAAGCAGCTAGTAAAGCAATGCAGACAGTTGGCATATGGTCAGTATTGAAAGTCTCTCTTGGCTTGGTTCTGGTACCACAAACATTTGATCCCAGCACTTGAGAGGCATAGGCCAGCCAGGGCTACCTACTAAGACTCTGTCTTTTTGTCCTAAAAAAGCTCAAAACTAAAAGAGTAAAATAAAAAAGAAATCACCAGGCGTGGTGGCGCACGCCTTTAATCCTAGCACTTGGGAGGCAGAGGCATGCGGATCTCTGTGAGTTCGAGGCCAGCCTGGTCTACGGAGTGAGTTCCAGGACAGCCTGAGCTACAGGGAGACCCTGTCTCAAAAAGACAATAAAATAAAATAAAATAAAATGAAATAAAATAAAATAAAAAAATAAAAAAGAATTTTTTTTTTCTCAATGTACAAGTTGAATGAAACCGTCTTGCTGAAAGCTTACCCACCCTACTTTGCCAGTTTTCTTGGTCTGCCCATGCCCCACAATTCCAGGTAACAGACAATCTTTTAAGCATCTCAAAATAAATTTCTCAAAGAATGAAAAGTTTTTAAAAATGCCTTCCTAAAAAGTCTGGACACTAATATAATAAAAATATGCTAAATAGGAAAGGCTTTTTTTTTAATATTTATTTTATTTTATGGGTATAACTATATTGCCTCCACCTGTATCATGCAATACTCACAGAGGTCAAAGAGGGTATCAGATTTTCCTGGAGCCAGAGTTACAGACAGTTGTTAGCTACCAGGTGGGAGCTAGGAATTGAATCTGGGTCACCCAGTGCTCTTAATGCTGAGCTATCTCTCCAGCCCCAAAAAACTGTTCTTTACTGCTTACAGAAAACTTAACTTCAAGGCCAGCCTGGTCTACAGAGTGGGTTCCAGGACAGCTAGAGCTACAGGGAGACCCTGTCTCTAAAAGACAAAAAAGAAAAAAAAAAGAAAACTTAACTTGTAAGTAGCAAAATGGGCTGGTAAGCTGGGCTCGGTAGTTGCACATCTTTAATCCCAGCACTAGGGAGGCAGAGACAGGTGCATCTCTGTGAGTTACAGGTTAGCCTGGTCTATGTAACAAATTGCAGGGAGCCAGTATTAACACAGTGAGACCCTGTCTCAAAAAGGGGGGTAGGAGGAGTGTGTGCAAGATGGCTCTGCAGGTAAAACACTTGCCCCAAGCTAGATAGCCTGAGCTGGATCCCCAGGACCCATATGGCTGAGAGAACGCTGACCCCCACAATGTGTGCCACGGCACACATGTGTCCATGCATGCATGCGCATGTGCACACACACACAAATATTAGTAATAAACAAATGTTACTAATATTTTACAAAGTAGTGAAGTGCAGGGTGTGGTGCTGTGTGCCTGTAATCCCAGTGCTTGGAAAGACGCTACAGGAGGATATCATGTTTGGAGTCAGACTGGGTTGTGTATCAAGACTCTCTCCAAAACGTGATTTTTTTTTGGGGGGGGGGGCGTCAAAGAAAATAAAATGGGCTCTCATATAATATGAGATTGTTCAACTTAATGGGCTATATGGTTCTCTGTTGTTAGTCTGGATGGGTATGATGGCTCCCACCTGAAATTCCTAGCTGTTCAGGAGAGGGCTCAGCAGATTCCAAGGTTATAAAGCGCAGCTCTGAATAACAGAGCAAAAGCTAGCCTAAAATAACAAAATAATAATAGATATCGAAGAGTGTATGACTTATCATAGAATATAGTCACTAATTTTGGATGGATGCAGATTTGTAGATATCAGAAGGAAATGTATAATGTACTCTAAACTCTAAAACTAATATTCCATGATCATTATCCTAGAACTATTTTTTTTTTTTTGTGAACGGGATCCCCTTTGTACACCTGAGCTCATTAAGAAACAGACTGCCTTGAATCACAAAGTATCACCTACTCTACCTCCAAGTACCTGGATTTTAAAGCTTGGACCATGTTCAGTTGTATTCTAAGAATTATTACAGCAAATGTCATGAAAGTGACTTAAGTTGCGCAAGATCAACGTTTTTTTTTTTTTTTTTTTTTATTTTTTTATGAGAGCCCCACCTTGTCCTGAACTCACATGATGCCAGGCTGGTCTTGAGCTCACAGAGATCACGTGCTGGGATTAAAGACATGCACCACACATGGCCTAGGCCATAAATAGTATCAAATCTTAACTTCCTAAATTTAAACTTACTCAAAAGAAAGGATGAAGAAAAAAAAAACATAAATACTGATATAAAATACAAAGAAATTATAAGAAAAAGAAAAATCCCGAATATATTTATACCTTTCAGTTGCAATACTTGCTTAGCTGGATTCATGATGGCACTGTCTGCTTGAAATGTCTTCGAATTGGATTACTTGGCATTCATATCAATTGATTACCACTTGGGCCTGCTCGCCTACTTTTCTCTAATGCAGTGAATTTGTTCTGACTTCCAAGTTCAAGGTACTGAAGCCAATGCGTGGGTGATGCCCAGTTCTGGACTGGAAACAAATGAATAGACTATGTTAGCTAAGTGGGTTAGAAAATCTTGATCATTCATATATTGTTATAACTAAGTTATAAATGTCTGCTTAATACATTATAATACCATCAAGTCTATACTAGGCTGATCAGTGAGCAGAAACTAGACAACAATCTATGGTTGCTTTATGTTCATTTTTGTCTATGTTCCTATAACTTCCACAGAACTAAGAGGTAAACGAAATAGAGAGTGATACGTTAAGGAAAGGAGCAACATCTGAGTGGGTAGCATTTATGGGTCATTCAAGGGATTTGTGATCTTTGGTTAATTTTAAGGCGTTCGTACTACTGGACTTAATTGCCTCTTGTTATTGGGCTCCCCACTCATTTAGTTCTGCCACATTTAGTAGAGTTACTTAATTTCACAAGTATTAGGCTTAGGAATTCTTGTAAAATTAAAGTATAACCAGTTAAGAGGAGAACAAAAAAATTTATATGTCAGAGTTCTTGATCTGAAGGAACAAACTAGCAAAAGCAGGGAAGTTAAGTTATGCTACTGTGCAAAGTCAAAAAAGTTATGTAGGAAAAAAGCTGTGTCAAAGACAGTTCAATAGCTAAAGTAGTATTCGTTCAGGGAAGCCAGTCATAGAGAATTCTAGGCCAGCGAAGCATATGTCTAAGGCATAGGATATATTAAAATATTCATAGGAGCAAGATACTTTAAAAAAATTTTTTATTTATTATTTTTCTTTATATTTTTTTTTACTTCTAGCATGTAGGTTGGTGACACCCGTGTCATGCAATTGCCTTTCTGACCTTCCAAAGCATTGTAACCACATGGGCTACAACTTACATACCTGGCAGAAATACACTCAGAATAATAAAAAAGGATTTATTAATGACATTGTACAATTAAACAGGAAGCAACTGCTCTTCCTAAAAGCCTTCCCTGGTTGTTAAAAGGACGGACTAGAGAGATGGCACAGCTATTAAGAGGACATACTCCTCTTGCAGAGAGTCCCTAGCACCCCAAGTCAGGCAAATCATAACTGCATATATAACTCCCGCTTGAGGGGATCTGACACATCTGGCCTCTGAGGACGCTGAATAATCACCCTTCCCCCTAATTAAAAAAGAAAAATAAACATCCTAAAATATAAATAAAAGAAGGAATTCAAGTATTTATTATAATAGCAAGTTCCAGGTATGCCCCGCTTTCAAATAAAACTGACAGAGATCTTTTCCCCTTACTGCTACTTCTGAGGGAAAATGTCCAGAATACTTACCAAATATGCCCATGCTTTCCGTAATAGTAAACAAAACAGAAAATATCAAAACAAGTAAGTTGGCCCACCATCATTAACTGAAATTCTGGCTTGGTGCACCCTGAGTAGGAACATACACATTTTCAAAGACATCACATACAACCTAACAGAGCCATACTAATTAAGTTTATTTTTAAATTGATGCTTTGTTTTTCATACATCATTTCTCGAATTCAGTTCAGGCATGAAATCCCCTTCCCTTCCACCACCTACCATTCCCAATCAGAGATCATTCTTCTCCATGCTTTTCTGCATTATCTCTGTTTTTTTTTGTTGTTTCATTGTTTTTTACAAATAAAAGTGTATTTGTGAGTACAGCATCCTTCATGTAAAACCAATTTCGAAAGCAGTTGCCCAAACCCACACAGCTCAGGCCACCATCCAGCATGGGGGCTGTATTGTTATTTATCATGTATATGAGCACACTTTGCCTGCCTGTAAATGTTAATTGTGCATTGTGCACCTAGTCCACAAGAAGGCCAGAAAGAAGGCAGCATCCAGATCCCTGATAAGCTGGAGTTAAGGACAGTAGTGAGCCACCATGTAGGGATGCAGGAACTGAACTGGGTCCTCTACAAACATGCTCTTAACTGCTGAGCTATCTTTCTCTATTTAATATCTCAAATATGATATAATGCTACTTGTATGAAGTTACAGGATTCTATATTTGGTATGTTTGTATGCTGGTTAATTTTTATTGCAAAAGTATAAACCTAGATATCACTGGGAAAGTGGAACTCAATGAAGAATGAGACCTGTGGGCAGTTAGACCTGGGCCTAAATCCTAAGAATGAAGAAGCTAGCTGAGCAGAAGCACCTTTGTGGTCTACTCTCTTTATGTGTGTATTGCCTGTATTAAGTGAACCTACGTCATGAAAGGCCTGCAGGGGTCAGAAGTGTCAGATTCCCTAGAAGTGGGGTTACAGATAGTTATATAGCACACTGATGTGGGCACTGGGAATCGAACCTATTCTCTGTTCTTGACTGCAGATATGATGCAACTAGCTGCTCAAGTTGCTGTCTTGACTTCCCCTCAAATGATGGACTGCAACCTGGAACATGGAGCTAAATAACCCTTATCCACCCATTAGCAGGCCGGACTGAAATAGAGGCATTATAAGATAGAGGATTATAAAAAACTCAGGGATGTAATTTCCTCAAGAAACATTAAGCCATTTTCCTTAATCATAGTCTAAGAAAGATTGGCTGTTGCTTTGCCTGTCCCCTTGTTGGTAATAACTGCGGTAACACTCTGACTGGCTTGCTATTATAAATTACCTGAAACCGGCCATTTCCGACGCCGCACTCCTCCGGTCTGAACGTGTTGGCCCAGCATCAATAATCAAATTAAAATCCTCCTTTAAAAACTCCATGTGGTTAAGTGAATTGGTCTCTCCACTGCAACTTCACAAGCAATTTGGGGGGGGATGACCCCAGAACCTAACACAGCTTGAAAATTTCTATAATTTTTACCCTTTGAAGAAGCAAGGTGCAGTAGTGCACACCTTTAATACCAGCAGAAGCTAGCAATAGAATCCTCTGTAGGATCAGAACCAGCACTGCACACATGGCAGCTAGGGCTACAAGGGCCCTTGTCCCAAAAAAGCAAAACGAAACCCCAAATAAACTTCAAGAGCTTTTTTTACTTTCAAAGAGCTTTTATTTACTGTTCTAGAGTTATGAAGTCAATAAAATTGGATTCACATCCATACAGTAAACCTTCAGACTGCCCAAAGGGTTAATTAAAGTACTGAGAAGTCATTCCCTCTTTCCAGTAACACTCCCTCAACTCAAGCATAGGTTTACATTGTACAATTAAGCATTTACTTCCATTCTCAATTTTTCAAAAAAAAACATTAATGAGACATACTGAACAAAGCATACTAATTATCAATTGCTTCTTTTTGAGAAAGACATAAACTGTAATTGGTTTCCGACCTAGATTTTGGTTTGCGAGTAGCATTCATTACTTTTGGGGCCTAAGCTTGAAAAGCTTAAAGTATAAGCAAACTGGTCAGGCATTGGTAGCACACACCTTTAACCCTAGCCACTGTGGAGGCAAGGACATGAGCGTTGTGAGTTTCAAGGCCAGCCTTATGTTACGATAAGCAGGCCAGGCCAGCTGGGTAAATAGGGAGCCGCTGCTTCAAAAAGACCAAATATATAAAATAGAAAAAAATCGAAGATCCAAATATATTTCCCACAATGATCAGGCCAAATTAGTATCTGTGTATTGTTTCTTCATATGAAACATCTGGGATGGTAATACTTATTCTCAGAGTTGTGAAGCTTGAATGTGAAATGCTAGAACAATTCCTGACAGGCCTTCAATAATAATACTGTTAGTAACTACACTTTGGGACCAGCTCAGGGTCTCAAAGAGATCCATTTCCAAAAGGTGACATCATCAGTCATGGTATGGGCCTTCATTTTACTTTTCATTTCAATGTTAAATATCTGAAGAGTTTTCCCAGCTAAATTCAGAATTAAATAAAAAAAGTAAAGTTCATTGTGAATTAGTACTTTGCTAGACTAGCTCTTTAAGTTGCTAATAATGTGGCTCTATCCTAAGACTAATAACTAACTAGGAGTCACACTGCTAGAGCTACAATCACTGAAGAGGTTAACAGCTGATACCAAGCCAATCTACATC
The DNA here is from genome assembly GCA_009823505.1 of Rhizomys pruinosus. Taxonomy (NCBI): domain Eukaryota; kingdom Metazoa; phylum Chordata; class Mammalia; order Rodentia; family Spalacidae; genus Rhizomys; species Rhizomys pruinosus. The sequence goes on along the minus strand of VZQC01000689.1, from coordinate 301,710 downwards.
TACAATCTTAAGCAAAACTCTATTATCTTAATAAAAATATCTGCAATACTATTAACATAGGACTTCTATAGGATTCTACAGCCCAAATGAAAATGGGGCTAAAGAATAACTTTCTTATTGATTAAAAAACAAAGCTGAAACTTCCAGACTTGCAATTAAATGTTTCCTTTACAGATAAACTAAAGTAGTTGGAGATACATAGGACAAAGCAAATCTAACAAACATAAGGAGGAAATGTCTACTTTTTAAAATGCAGCCATCTCTCATCCAACTAAATCTTGTGAAAACTGAGTTTTGAAAAGAAGTTGTGCTTCAACTTTGCCTTGTTACTGTAGGTGCATGCTACATTGAAGTGGTTTAAGATACGAAGGGAAAGTAGAGTGCTGGGGGAAGGAAAAGGAGACAAGGGAGGAGGACAGTTTCAGATGCTGTTAATATACTGGAGGTAAGAACAAAGTTCAAGCTTCATCCAGTTAAGACGCAAGCATTTAGTTAAAAGGAGGATGAAATTTGCCTTGAGTATTAAAAGTCCACCGAGTCAGATGCAAGGGCTTATACTTGTCATTTACGAAATCTACTGCATTCCAAAAATCAATTTGATTGAAATTAAACAGAGGCCCAAAGCCTACAGCTATCACTAGGCTATGAAGTTAGTCCTTGGAGACCGAGGACAACTCCATTCCTGAGCCACAGAGAATCTGGCTCCTAAAGGACAAAAATTGTGGGGGATTGTAAGAAGGTGGGAGGGTGACAGGGTGGGTGGGAAGCAGACATAAGCCTAACAGTTCTACATCCACAATCCTTACCACACATATGCAAAACCTTCCATAAAACAGCATATTACTCCCCTCCCACACAGTATATAAAGCACAGTCAGACTTGAAAAATTGTGAAAGTTATAGTCCTGTTTATAAAAAGAAGGTATGGTGTTTAAACTGGTTTCAGAAAAGGTATTATATAAAGATTATTTTCCTTGGCTGCCTTCCTTCCCAAATCCCTAGGTTACGAGACTCTTACTCTTTTTTACATGAAAGGGGCTGGAGTGTGAGGCTCCGAAGGAGGGCAAGGGATGACAGCTTAACTCTGTAATGCAGGAGGATAGACACAAAGCTCTACCGTTCTATTTTACAATGCTATGACAATCATTTCAATTATCTTTTTATGGAACAGGACAATATCAACACAATCTAAGATAACTCACCATCTGCAACATAAGAAAGCATTAAGAAATGTGATAAGATAACAGTAACATTAAAAATAGAGAAGAGTTTTGACAAAATGTAAATGATGGCCTTTTAAAAGAGGAGTGAAGGATGCTAACCTCTTGAATTTAAATTATTTAAGGAGGCTGAAGGATGTTTAATACCTTAAAATGTAGCATTAAATTTGGCAGAAGTAAAATGTGTACTGCCATAAAACATCTAGTCCCAGGTAAAAGACGGAACATCTTTACAATGAGATGACCTTCTGCTTTAGATAAATTCTGATTATTTATTTGAATATACTATTCTTAACTTCCAATCTGTCTACCCATTTGCTTTCCAGCCAGTAATTCGGATTAAATATTGTCACTCCCAAATCTGTACCCTGAAACCAGAAAGTTTCAATTTCTGATTTTTTACTTTCAGATTAGGGATGTTCAACAATAAAATCTGTGCAAAGATACCCAATCTAGGCCTGTGAAATAGCTCAGCAGGTAAGGTGCTTGCCACCAGGCCTGTTGAGCTGAGTTCAATCCCCGAACCCCTGTGGCAAAAGGAAAGAACCCACATGCACACTCCACACACAAAATAAATTGTCCAAAAAGCCCCCGTCCTCCTAAAAAAGAATTCTGAAATACTTCTGGTCCCAAAAAGTTCTAACAAGGGATATTCAGCATGTATTTTAGACATAAAGGTTAAATTGTGTAATGAAAAGACTAGAAGTTCTGAACCTCTAAAAATTTACCCATGCTTTTATAAATTATTGTCAACTTGAAGTCTTTTTCCTACTATCTGAAAAAAACAAGGGCTGGAGATATAGCTCAGTGGGGCAGAACACCTGTCCACCCATCTAGGCCGTGAGGCCTTGAGTTCAATCCTTAGTTTTGGTTAACTACATAAAAAGGAGACAAGTTAAATGCCATTTCAAGGGTCCATCAGTTTGGCACCTAGCCTCTTAGTAACTTCTTTTTTAAGGAGTCAGTTACCCCCATTCTAAAGTTCAAAGGAAAATAAAATGGGCTCTCATATAATATGAGATTGTTCAACTTAATGGGCTATATGGTTCTCTGTTGTTAGTCTGGATGGGTATGATGGCTCCCACCTGAAATTCCAGCTGTTCAAGAGGCTTTAGGCAGGAGGATTCCAGGTTAAAAGCCAGCCTGAATAACAGAGCAAAACTCAGCTAAAATAACAATAATAATAGAATGAGAGTGTATGACTTATCATAGAATATAGTCACTAATTTTACTATGCAGATTTGTAGATATCAGAAGGAAATGTAAATGTACCTATTCTAAAACTTAAAATTATTCCAGGTACATCTATCCTAGAAATTTTTTTTTTTTTTTTGAGACCGGATCTCTTGTAATCCTAAGCTATAGAACCAGACTTGCTTGAATCACAAGAGATCCACCTACATCTACCTCCCAAGTACCTGGATTAAAGGCTTGGACCAACGTCCAGCTGTATTCTAAGAAATATTACATGCAAATGTCATGAAAGTGAACTTAAGTTCAAGAGTCAACTTTTTTTTTTTTTTTTTTTTTTTTTTTTTATGAGAGCCCCAGCTGTCCTGAAACTCACTATGTAGACCAGGCTGGCCTGTGAGCTCACAGAGATCCACGTGCTGGGATTAAAGACATGCGACCACCATGCCTGGACAAATAGTTCAAATCTTAACTTCCTAAATTTAAACTTACTCAAAAGAAAGGATACATACCAATACCTGTACTTGCATAATCACAAGAATTTTAAGAAAAAGAAAAATCCCTAATATTGTAATACCTTCAGTGCAATTACTTGCTAGCTGGATTCATGATGGCACTGTCTGCTGAAATTGGTCTTCGAATTGGATTACTTGGGTCATTCATATCAATGATTACCACTTGGGCCTGCTCGCCTACTTTTTCTCTAATGCAGATGAATTTGTCTGACTCCATAGTCAAGGTACTGAAGCCAATGTTCGCTGGGTTGATGCCCAGGTTCTGGAGCTGGAAAACAAATGAATAAACTATGTTAGATTGGGTTAGAAAATCTTAATCATTCATATATTGTTATAATTATAAATCCTAACTTAACCATCAATTCAAGGCTGACAGTGACAACAGACAACAAATGTGGCATTTGCTTGTTCTATAACTTCACAGAACTAAGAGGTAAAACAAATAGAGATGAAGTTAAAGGAAAGAGCAACATCTGAGTGGTAGCATTTATGGTTCAAGGGATTTGTGATCTTTGGTTAATTTTAAGAGCTTCGTACTACTGGACTTAATCCTCTTTTAGCTCCCCCAAGTCTCTGCCAACATTTAGTAGAGTTACTTAATCACAAGTATTAGGCTTTAGGAATTCTGTAAATTAAGATAAACCATTAAAGAGGAGACAAAAAAATTTATATGTCAGAGTTCTTGATCTGAAGGAACAAACTAGCAAAAGCAGGGAAGTTAAGTTATGCTACTGTGCAAAGTCAAAACAAGTTATGTAGGAAAAGCTGTGTCAAAGACAGTTCCAAAGCTAAGGTAGTATCTTCAGGGAGCCAGTCTAGAGAATTCTAGGCAGGAGCATATGCTAAGGCATAGGGATATAAAAATATCTAAGGGAGCAAGTACTTTAAAAAAAATTTTTTTTATTATTATTTTTATGTATATGAATTACTGTCTAGCATGTAGGTTGGTGCACCCGTGTCATGCAATGCCCTCTTCTGACCTTCACAAGCATTGCACCACATGGGTACACTTACATACCTGCAGGCAATACACTCAGAAAATAAAAAATAAGTTTTTAAATGACATTTGTACAATTAAACAGGAAAGCAACTGCTCTTTCCTAAAAAGCCTTCCCTGGTTGTTAAAAGACTGGACTAGAGAGATGGCACAGCTATTAAGAGGACATACTCCTCTTGCAGAGAGTCCCTAGCACCCCAAGTCAGGCAAATCATAACTGCATATATAACTCCCGCTTGAGGGGATCTGACACATCTGGCCTCTGAGGACGCTGACATAATCACCCTTCCCCCTAATTAAAAAGAAAATAAATCCTAAAAATATAAAAAAAGAAAGAACTTCAAGTATTCTATTAGTAATAGCAAGTTCCAGGTGCCCCCGCTTCTTCAAATAAAACTGACAAGATCTTTTCCCCTTACTGCTACTTCTTGAGGGAAAATGTCCAGAATACTCTACCAAATATGCCCATGCTTTCCTGTAATATAAACAAAACAGAAAAATCAAAACAGTAAGTTGGCCCAACCATCATTAACTGAAATTCTGGCTTGGTGCACCCTGAGTAGGAACATACACAATTTTCAAAAGACATACAGTTACAACCTAACTAGAGCCATACTTAATTAGTTATTTTTTAATTGATGCTTTGTATTTTCTACATCATTTTCCAATTCAGTTAGGCATATATCCCCTTCCCTTCCCCCCACCCCACTCCTACCCATCCCAGATCATGCATTCTGCCATAACTTTTCTGCATCTTTCTCTGTTTTTTTGTTTTGTTTTTGTTTTCATTGTTTTTAACAATAAGTGATAAATTGTGAGTACAAGCATCCTTCATGTAAAACCAATTTGCGAGCAGTTGTGCCCAAACCCACACAGCTCTGGTCCCACCATAGCAGGGGGGGCTTGTATGTGATTTATTTATCATGTATATGAGCACTTTGCCTGCCTGTACGTTAATTGTACCATTGTGTGCACCTAGTACCCAAGAAGGCCAGAAAAGAAGGCAGCATCAGATCCGCCTGAAACTGGAGTTAAGGACAGTAGTGAGCCACCATGTGGGATCAGGAACTGAACTGGGTCCTCTACAGAAACAACTGCTCTTAACTGCTGAGCTATCTTTCCAATTTTAATATCTCTCAAAATGACTATATGCTACTGTTGAAGCTACAGGTATTCTATTTTGAGATATGCTTGTTATGCTGGTTAATTTTATTGTCAAAATGATACAACCTAGAATCACCTGGGAAAGTGGAATCTCAATGAGAAATGAGACCTGTGGGCAGGTTAGACCTGGGGCTCTAAACTCTAAGAATGGAAGAAGCTAGCTGAGCAGAAGCACCTTTGTGGTCTACTCTCTTTATGTGTGTATTGCCTGTATTAAGTGAACCTACGTCATGAAAGGCCTGCAGGGGTCAGAAGAGTGTCAGATTCCCTGAGAAGTGGGGTTACAGATAGTTATTAGCCACGATGTGGGCACTGGGAATCGAACCTATTCTCTGTTCTTGACTGCAGATATGATGCAACTAGCTGCTCAAGTTGCTGTCTTGACTTCCCCTCAATGATGGACTGAACCTGGAATTGGAAGCTAATAAACCCTTTCCACCCCTAAGCAGGCCGGCTGAAATAGAGGATTATTGAGATAGGGGATTATAAAAACTCAGGGATAGTATTCTCAGAAACCATTAAGCCATTTTCCTTAGTCATTCTAAGAAAGATTGGCTTGTTGCTTTGCCTGTTTCCCCTTGATTGGTAACTAACTGCGTGTAAACTCTGACTGGCTGGTGTACTTATAAATTACCCTGTAACCGGCACACCGACGCCGCACTCCTCCTGAGTTGATGCAGTGTTGGCCAGCATCATAATCAAATAAATCCTCTTTAAAAACTCCATGTGGTTAAGTGAGTGGTCTCTCCACTGCAACTTTACCAGCAATTAGGGGGGGGGGATGACCCCAGAACCTAACACAGCTTGAAAATTTCTATAATTTTTACCCTTTGAAGAAGCAAGGTGCAGTAGTGCACACCTTTCAAACCAGCAGAAGCAGCCAGATAGAATCCTCTGTGAGATCAAGACCAGCCGCAGTCTACATGGCCAGCTAGGGCTACAGGGACCTTGTCCCAAACAAAAGAAAACGAAACCCCAAATAAACTTCAAAGAGCTTTTATTTTACTGTTCAAAGAGCTTTTATTTTACTGTTCTAAGAGTTATGAAGTCAATAAAATTGGATTCACATCCATACAGTAAACCTTCAGACTGCCCAAAGGGTTAATTAAAGTACTGAGAAGTCATTCCCTCTTTCCAGTAACACTCCCTCAACTCAAGCATAGGTTTACATTGTACAATTAAGCATTTACTTCCATTCTCATGTTTTCAAAAAAAAACATAATGAGACAATGAACAAAAGCATACTAATTATCAATTGCTTCTTTTTGAGAAAGACATAAACTGTAATTTGGTTTCCAGACTAGATTTTGGTTTGCGAGTAGCATTCATTACTTTGGGGCCTAAGCTTGAAAAGCTTAAAAGTTAAGCAAACTGGCAGGCCTGGTAGCACACACCTTTAACCCCAGCACTTGGGAGGCAGAGGCAGGCGGATCTGTGAGTTCAAGGCCAGCCTTGTCTACATAGCAGCTCTAGGCCAGCTGGGAGTAAAGGGAGACCGTGTCTCAAAAAGACCAAAATATAAAATAGAATAAAAATAAGAGTCCAAATATAGTTTTCCCACTATAATAATCATGGCCAAATTAGTATCTGTGTATTGTTTCTTCATATGAAACATCTGGGATGGTAATACTTATTCTCAGAGTTGTGAAGCTTGAATGTGAAATGCTAGAACAATTCCTGACAGGCCTTCAATAATAATACTGTTAGTAACTACACTTTGGGACCAGCTCAGGGTCAGCTGTTCTGCATTTCATTATCTGCTTAATTCAGCTGCCCACAGGTTGGATAAAACTCTGGGTGTGAATTTCTTCTAACTACTGATAAGTTTAGTGGTCTCAAGGGTAACTTACTCAAGACACTGACATTTTCTCTTTTATTCTTTGTTGTTTCTGACAGTCTTGCCACATAGCCCTGTTTGTCCTAGGACATGCTATCTGCACCAGATTGGCTTTTCTGAGAAAAGAAACTATACTTAAAACTTTATTCTTTTTAAACTACTAAATTGGGCAGAGAACTGACTGAATCTTCAAAGCCATACTACATGCTCCAGCTAAGTAACCCTATTTACTTTTTTTTTTTTTTTTTGGTCTTTTTGAGACAGGGTTCCCCCTTTTAGTCTCAGTGGCCTCGAACTTGTTCTGTAGACCAGGCTGGCCTTGAACTTCACAGAGATCTCCCTGCCTCTCCCAAGTGCTGGATTAAGGACCGTTTCATGCCCAGCTAACTTTTTAAAAAGGCATTGTATCCACCCACCAGTTATTTTCAGACTCTGTAGTTACTGTATATGGGTGGAGATATGTTATCCATATTTTAAAATATGAAATTAACAGAGGAAAATGTGAATTCCTAAGCATAAAAAAAAGACTGAGAGAAAATGCAGGACAGTTATGATAGAGAACATGATCTGGATGGTTTAGGGGGGGGTGAGGGGAAGGGATAGGGGAATATGCCTGAACAGAAATGAAAAATGATGTATGAAATACATAAAACATCAATAAAAATTAAAGGAAAAAAGGCATTGTAGAGCTGGGCGTGGTGATGCACGCCTTTAATCCCAGCACTTACTTGGGGCAGAGGCAGGCAGATTTCTGTTGAGTTCAAAAGCCAGCCTGGTCTACATAGAGTTCCAGGACAGCTGGGGACTACAGGGAAACCCTGTCTCAAAAGACAGAAAAAAAAAAAAAAAGCATTATAGAACAGCACTGCTAAGGTCTTCTATCAAGCTTGGGGAATGTCTCCTACATCTTTGCTAGAAGCAGCTAGTAAAGCAATGCAGACAGTTGGCATATGGTCAGTATTGAAAGTCTCTCTTGGCTTGGTTCTGGTACCACAAACATTTGATCCAAGCACTTGAGAGCATAAGGCCAGCCAGGCTACTCCTACTAGACTCTGTCTTTTTGTCCTAAAAAAGCTCAAAACTAAAAGAGTAAAATAAAAAAGAAAATCCAGGCGTGTGGCGCACCGCCTTTAATCCTAGCACTTGGGAGGCAGAGGCATGCGGATCTCTGTGAGTTCGAGCCAGCCTGGTCTACGGAGTGAGTTCCAGGACAGCCTGAGCTACAGGAGACCCTGTCTCAAAAAGACAATAAAATAAATAAAATAAAAATGAAAATATAATAAAATAAAAAAAAAAAAGAATTTTTTTTTTTTTTTTTCTCAAATGTACAAGTTGAATGAAACCGTCTTGCTGAAAGCTTACCCACCCTACTTTGCCAGTTTTCTTGGTCTGCCCATGCCCCACAATTCCAGGTAACAGACAATCTTTTAAGCATCTCAAAATAAATTTCTCAAAGAATGAAAAGTTTTAAAAATTGCCCTCCTAAAAAGTTCTGGACACTATATATAATAAAAAAATATCTAAATAGAAAGTTTTTAATATTTATTTATTTTATGGGTATAACTTATTGCTCCACCTGTATCATGCAATACTCACAGAGGTCAAAGAGGTATCAGACTTCCTGGCAGCAGAGTTACAGACAGTTTGTTAGCTACCAGGTGGGAGCTAGGAATTGAATCTGGGCTCACCCAGTGCTCTTAATGCTAAGCCTATCATCTCCAGCCCCAAAAAACTGTTCTTTTACTGCTTACAGAAAACTTAACTTCAAGGCCAGCTCTGGTCACAGAGTGGGTTCCAGGACAGCTGAGCTAAGAGAAAAAAACAAAAAAAAAAAGACAAAAAAGAAAAAACAAAAAAGAAAACTACTTGTAAGTAGCAAAATGGGCTGGTAAGCTGGGCTCGGTAGTTGCACATCTTTAATCCCAGCCACTAGGGAGGCAGAACAGTGCATCTCTGTGAGTTACAGGTTAGCTGGTCTATGTAACAAATGCAGGGAGCCAGTATTACACAGTGAGACCCTGTCTCAAAAGGGGGTAGGGGAGATGTGTGCAAGATGGCTCTGCAGGTAAAACACTTGCCCAAGCTAGATAGCTGAGCTGGATCCCCAGACCCATATGGCTGAGAGAACGCTGACCCCCACAATGTGTGCCACGGCACACATGTGTCCATGCATTGACATTGCGCATGTGCACACACACACCAAATATTAGTAATAAACAAATGTTACTAATATTTTACAAAGTAGTGAAGGCAGGGTGTGGTGCTGTGTGGCTGTAATCCCAGTGCTTGGGAAAAGACGCTACAGGAGGATATCATGTTTGGAGTCAGACTGGGTTGTGTATCAAGACTCTCTCCAAAAACGTGATTTTTTTGGGGGGGGGCGGGGGCAAGGGGAGGAGGTTAATGGATGAATAAAAACTTAAGGAGTTGGGCTGGAGAGATGGCCTACGAGTTAAGTGCTCCTACTGCTCTGCAGAGGCCTGGTTCAATCCCCAGTACCACATGGCGGCTGAGTTTAACTCTCCTCTGACCTCCATGCCTTTGCACGACCCTGGGTGCACAAACCTACATGCAGATAGTACATTCATACACATAAAAAATAAATAAATAAATAAAATAAAAAAAAACAAAAACTTTAAGAGTAACAGATATTTGCACAGGGTCAGCATTCTATCAGAAGACAATTACAGCAATCAATCAATCAATCAAATAAAATAAATAAAGTTTGCGGAGCACAGAACTCAGAACTACAACTTCCAAGAGGTATCACTAGGCTGGGAATCAAACTGACAACATGTACTTCCTGTCACGATACACCAGAAAGCTCCAGAGCATTACTTCAATGACATCCTGCCAAAATTCCTCAATCAGAACCTAAGTGCTACCTCTGTAAAATAAGCCCAAACTGAGGAACATTTCACAAAATGATTGAACTGTACCTTTTCAAAAAAATATTATCTTGGTGTTCCAGATTTTTTTGGGGGGGTGTCTTTCTGAGACAGGGTCTCCCTAGAGCCCAGCTGGCCTGGAACTCACAGAGATCCACCTGCCTCTACCTCCCGGAGTGCTAGGATAAAGGCGGGCACCACCATTCTGGCTTTGTGTTCCAGATTTTTAAAACTAGAGACACTAAAAGCACTCAATGAAGCTCAATTTGCTGGTTAGTTTCTTTGAAAACAACACTATTGGAGTAACTGATTAAATCATAGTGAGACCTGAGACAACAGCATTCTATTGACTTAGTGATCTTCTAAAATGTTATTATTTTGGGCAGGGCATAGTGGCGCACGCCTTTAATCCTAGCACGCAGGAGGCAGAGGCAGGTGGATCTCTGTGAGTTCCAGGCCAGCCTGGTTCTACAAGTGAGTTCCAGGCCAGCTGGGACTACATGGGAGACCCTTCTTGAAAAAGACAAAAAAAAAGAAAAAAAAAAAAAAAAAAAAGTTTATTATTTTGGGGCTGGAGAGATGGCCTAGTGGTTAAGAGCACCGACTGCTCTTGCAGAGGACCCCGGTTTGATCCCCAGCACCCACGTGGCGGCTGAGAACCGTCTTTAACTCCAGTTCCAGGGGAATCAGACACCTCTTCTGACCTCCGCTGCATTGCACGACACGAGTGCACAAACCTACATGCAGACAGTACACTCATACACATAAAAAATAAATTTTTTAAAAAGTTTATTTTATTTTCTGTGTCTGCATGTATGATGGAAGTACACTACATTCATGCAATGCCCAGAGGTCAGAAGAGGGCATCAGATCCCTGGGCTGTTGCTATCTACCATATGAGTGCTCAGACTTGAACCCAGGCCTTCTCTCTCTTTTTTTTTTTTTTTTTTTGAGACAGGGTCTCCCTATAGCCCCAGGTGTTGTGGAACTCTCTAGGCAGACCACACTGGCCTTGAACTCACAGAGGTCCACCTGCTTCTGCCTCCCAAGTGCTGGGTCTAAAGGCTTGGGCCACCACACCCGGCTGAACAGCAAGTGTTCTTAATTGCTGAGCCATCTCTCCAGCCTCTATGGTAGTGAGTTCTGTCTTTCAGTTACCAAACTCTGGGACTATAGTTAGTTGATACAAACTGTTCTAGTAAATAAACCTTACTAGGCCAATTTGCTTTGTTCATGTGTTCCCAGAGAATAGGTAAACCTTGCTAAGCCCAAGGAATTAGGAAACACAGTAGTGGTAAATGAGCATCTTATCAGAATACTTAGTGATAAAATTATGAAAACATTGTTAAAAAACCAACTAGGCCATAAATAAATTTGAGAGTACACATTCAGGATAAAATCCTAGCAGAAGGCATATAAGTAAATAAAACCACACAGTTGTCAATTAGTAGGACAACTCTCCACCAAGAAAAAGGCCCACTCACTGGGTAAGGTGGTCCACGCCTTTAATCCCAGCACTCAGGAGACAGAGGCAGGCAGATCTCTGAATTCAAGGCCAGCCTGGTACACAAAGTGAGTTAGCTGGGGTTACAGGGAGACCCTGTCTCAAAAAGACAAAAGAGAAAAAGGCCTACTCAATCTCAGCAAGCACTTGCAACCATGTTGTGCCTGTAGAGTAATGGGTTTGCTCTGCTTCATCTACCCAGCAGTTCATCTCTTCAGACAGGAACAAATTAATTGCAAATTAGCCTCTCTACCAGTATACCCAAGGACAGTATACCCAAGGAGAGTATACTCAAGGACAGTATACCCAAGGAGAGTATACTCAAGGAAGGGCAAACTTGGAACAGAGCTCTTACACCAGCTTTGTCAGCTAAAAAACTGAAATCCATTAAAACTCATGTTTTTATTACTTAACACCTGAGGTTTCATAATTAGTGCTTGGCATTACACTTTTCAGATCCTTGTTTCATCTGAACAGTGAAAATGTCAACAAGTATATATGAGCTACAGAACTTCAGATGAAGCTATTTTTTTAAGTGTATGGTCTTGTTGGTTATTATCATGAAAAGGACTTCTGAGAGACTCTCTGATAAAAAAGGACTTAAATGTTACCAATTTCAAAGGCCAACAATTTAGAGACCTGCAGATATTCTACAGTTTTATATCATACTTAGTACAGGTTTTTAAGTTTTGCTTTATTTTATTTTATGTGTATGAGTGTACTGCCTGGTCAAGTGCACCCATGCTGTGCAATGCCAGAGGAGATCAGAAGAGGGAATCAGGTCCCCTGGAATTCAAGTTATAGATGTTTGTTAGCCACGTGAGTGGTGAGATTCAAACCCCGGTCTTCTGCAAGAGTAGCCAGTGCACTTAATTGCTAAGCCATCTCTCCAGCCCCTAGTAGAGATACATGTTTCAAGATTTGGTAACTTCCTATCCCAAGTATTTCATTCAACCCAATTTCCTCTGAAGACTCCAAACATCCTCTGCCTTTCACTAGTACCAACCACAGTGGAAAAAATGCTGACCAGTCACTTCACTGAGCTCTTCCTGGAAACTAGCAGAACATCAAATAAAAGCTACAGTTGCTGTATTCTGTAGGAAATGAAGAAAACTGCTGAGAACACAACATTCCTTCAGTTCTTCCATCAACAAGATACCAGCCATTGTTTTTGTTAACCACAAATTTCAAACAAATAAAAACTTTTATTTTTTGCTGATTCCACACTAAGCACTTAGACTGTTTCTATTCCATATCATGAGAACTCTCTTAAAGGAGAACTTCTGACTCTTGACAGTAACTATACTGTACACAATACAGTAAAGAACTGCAGCCAGAGACAAGTACTGCAGACTGTTAGCTTGATAGCAACCAGGAGACTGAAGACCTAAGGCATTTTTCCCACTGACTGAGGTTTTGTTTTGTTTTAGAGACAGTCTCTCTCCTTGTAGCCCCAGCTGGCTTGGATCTCAGAGATCCACCTGCTTCTACCTTCCAAGTGCTGGGATATTTTAAGTAGTGTTTTTTTTTTGGTCTTTTCGAGACAGGGTCTCCCTGTAGCCCCAGCTGTCCTGGAACTCACTCTGCAGACCAGGTTGGCCTTGAACTCACAAAGATCCGCCTGCCTCTGCCTCCCAAGTGCTAGGATTAAAGGCATGCACCACCATGCCCGGCAAGTACAGTTTTTATATGCAACTTTAACTCTATGTTAAATTGAAAATATTATTACTGAGGAAACTAAGGGGGAGAAACAGGCTTTCAGAGATTTATATTCAAATTGATCATGTTCTCTAAAAAGGAAATAAAAAAATCAATCTCAGAAATGTGCAGTCACTTAAACAGGGCTAAAGAAAGAAGAAAGCTGGGTGTGATGGCCAAGCCTTAATCCCAGCACCCAGGAGACAGAGGCAGGCAGATCTCTGGTCTACGCAGTGGCAGCTATCTGGGAATAAAAGGAGACCTTAACTGCCGAGCGTGGTGGTACACACCTTTGATCCCAGCACTCAGGAGGCAGAGGCAGATGGATCTCTGAGCTCAAGGCCAGCCTGGTCTACACAGAGTTTTCCAGGCCAGCTAGGGCTCCAGGGAAACCCTGTCTCAAAGAGACAAAAAATAAAAACTAAAATTACATTCATTTATTTTGGTCTCTTTAATTCTTAAATATGTAACCTATTCTTGGCCAGGTACAAGATCCCAAATTCACACTAGCCTGGGCTACAGAACAACCCCTTCCCCCCAACCAGAAACAAGACACAAGGCCACATATTGTATGATACCATTAACATAGAGTATCTAGAGTATTATGTCTTCAGAGAGAAAGCAGATTACCTACAAAGTACAGAACTTCCTTCTCAGGCAATGAAAATGCTTTGGAAGTAGATATAAGTGATGACACATTACAAATATCCCTGAAAAACACTAAGTTGTTCAAATTTTATCTGCTTATTTAGATACAGGATCTTGCTGTGTAGTCTTGACTGAACACACATGCCCACCTCAATCCCCAAAGCTGAGATTACAGATGAGTACTGATTCCACAAGTGTGTGCCATGGCAGAGCATGTTGATGGTTCGCATTAAAATGGTTACATTTAGGTTTTGTGAATTTTATTCCAATTTTAAAAAGCTTGTAAGAGTTGGGATTTTATTAGCTCAGCAACAGAGCTTACTGCTTGGCAGGGGCAAAGCCCTGGTTTTGTTGCTACTGTGTGCCTAACAGCAAAACACTTTTACACATAAAAGAAGTAAAATTAAAATCAAAAAGTGCTTTTTAAAAATCCATGATAGGGGGCTGGATAGATGGCTCACTGGTTAAGTGTGTTTCCTACTCTTCAAGAGATCCCTGATTTAGTTCCCAACACCCATATGGTAGCCAACAACCATCTGTAATTCCAGTTCCAGGGGATATGTCTCCCTCTTCTGACCTCTGTGAGCACAATATGCACATGGCACACTTACATACATGCAGGCAAAACATTCAAACACAATAAATGTATCTTTTAAAAAAATCCATTATGGGGCTGCAGAGATGGTTCAGTGGTTAAGAGCACTGGTTGTTCTTGCAGAAGACCAGGGTTCAAATCCCAGCATTGACGTGGCAGCTAACAACTGTCTGTAGCTCCAGTTTTAGGGACTTCAATGCCCTCTTCTATCTTCTGTGAACATTTCATGACACCGGTGCACTTAAATGCACACAGGAAATATAGGCATACATATAATATTAAAAAATAGCTGGTTAATCCTAGCACTTGGGAGGCAGAGACAGGTGGATCTTTGTGAGTTCAAGGCCAGCCTGGTCTACAGAGTGAGTTCCAGGACAGCTGGGGCTACAGGGAGACCCTGTCTCGAAAAGACCAAATTAAAAAAAAAAAATAGCCGGGCGTGGTGGCCCATGCCTTTAATCCTAGCACTGGGGAGGCAGAGGCAGGTGGATCTTTGTGAGTTCAAGGCCAGCCTGGTCTACAGAGTGAGTTCCAGGACAGCTGGGGCTACAGGGAGACCCTGTCTTGAAAAGGCCAAAAAAATAAATTAAAATAAAATAAATAAAAATCCATTATAGTACAACCACGAAAAATATGACTCAAATTTCCATGTAGGGGATCCCTCCCCCCCACTTGTCTTAGGATATAAATTATCTCCAAAATGCACCCTCTAATAAGATTGCTTTTCTAGGCAAATTAGGATGTCTGTGACATCTAGCAGTTCCAATTGTGAGGCAATACAACAAGGAAGAAATTATAAGAGGTATAAATTTAGCCTTGTACAAATTCAAACATATGAAAGCTTTTGCCAAACATGTATGTATATGAGGGGCGAGTGTGGGCAGTTGTGTACCATGGCACCTGTGCGGAGGTCAGAGATAATTCAGTGGAGTAGGTTCTCTCTTTCTCTAGCATGGGTTCCAGACTTGGACAGCAAGCACTTTTACCTCTTGAGCCATCCTACCAGCCCTCAGTAAGGGTCTTAATAAGGAAATACTTTCCTAGAGGACATTTTATAGTTAAAAACCAACTAAACAAACAAAAAACCCACCATGTCCATAGTTCAATATGGCCAAATAAAGATGACTCCAGAGTGGGGAAAGATATGTGTTTTAAGAACCATGTACCCCTTATAGGTTTCTTTTCAAATAATGACATCTACTCAAAAGTTACAAGACTATAAAATCCTAAGTTCTGTAAACTGAGCATATACAGTCATTGATGGCTTATCAGAAGAGCCAGCTGATCGAAATAAATGAATGCAACTATTAGCCAACTCCTTTTCATCTACTACGATTCCTAGCTTCAACAGATGAAGACTGACAAAACATTATAACCTCTGTGATCCCTGGTATGCATCACCATAACAGCTCTTACTTTCCCTACACCAGAATGGACTATGTATAAAAATGAGAAGGGGGCGCTGGAGAGATGGCTTAGTGGTTATGAGCACCGACTGCTCTTGCAGAGGAGCTGGGTTCGAGTCCCAGCACCCACATGGCAGCTGAGAACTGTCTTTAACTCCAGTTCCAGTGGAACCCGACACCCTTGTCTGACCTCTGTAGCACTGCATGACACGGGTGCATCAACCTACCTGCAGACAGTACATTCATACACATAAAAAATTTTTTTTAAAGAGAAAGGGGAAAGTGTCTGGTGTAATTCCAAGATCTAGGCTTCAATAACTGGGTGGGTTTTCTCCCTTAGCACAGCGTGCGTGTGTGTGCGTGCGTGTGTGTGCGTGTGTGTGTGTGTGTGATTCATACAACAAAAAATTTTTTTTAAAAGAGAAGGGGAAAGGTGTCTGGTAGATTCCAAGATCTAGGCTTCAATAACTGGGTGGGTTTTCTCCCTTAGCACAGCGTGCGTGTGTGCGTGCGTGTGTGTGCNCTGCGGTGTGTGTGTGTGTGTGTGTGTGTGTGTTGGACGCTAAGGTAGATAAAAAGGAGGCTTCCCCCCTTCAAAGGCCAGCCTGTACTACACAGCAAGTTCTAGGCCAGTATTATGTTATCAGCACAAATTTCTTTTTTTATTTATTTTTTATGTGTCTGCATGTAGGTTGGTGCACCCGTCATGCAAGCCGGGGAGGTCATGAAGAGGGCCTCAGATTCTCCCTGGAACTGAGTTAAAAGACGGTTTCTTAGCCGGGCGTGGTCGGGCGGACGTCTTTTAATCCTAGCACTAGGAGGCAGAGGCAAGGCCGGCGGATCTTTATGAGTTCAAAGGCCAGCCTGGTCTACAGAGTGAGTTCCAGGACAGCTGGGGCTAACAGGGGACACCCTGTCTCGAAAGACAAAAAAATATTAAATAAAATAAAGACGGTTCTTTAGCCGCCATGTGGGTGCTGGGAATGAACCCAGGTTCTCTGCAAGAGCAGTTGGTGCTCCTTAACCACTGAGCCATCTCTCAAGCCCCTCAGCCAACAAACTTCTACTTCGAGTTCCCGAAAGTATACTAAATGAGGAAGTTGAGACAAGCTAAAAATCAAATAAGACCCAAATTAACATTTTCTAGAATTGCACACTATAAGGTTTTTTTTTTTAAGTTTCTAGTGTGAAGTGAACTTGGTTCCTTCTCATTCTGGGGAATAGAAATCTGCTTTTCCTAACTTAATCTGTACTTACCAAGGCTAGAGAGAGAGCTCAGCAGTTAAAGAGCACTGGTGGCTCTTGCAGAAGACCCCAGTTCAATGCCCAGCACCCACCATGGCAGCGTAACAACCATCCAAAGCTCCAGTAGTTTTCACGGGGATCTGACACCCTCTTCTGAACTTTCATTACATGACAATTGGGTGCATTTACATACATGCAGTCAGTACACTCATACACAAAAAAATTTTTAAGAAAATATATTTAAATTTTAATTTACCTGAATGAGTCAGAACTGGAAGTACTAACATCACTGGTACTTCTGCCTCCAAAACACAACCCTCCAATGCAACCATTTCCCTCCTACCCCATGGTCTTCAAGCTGAGCAAGCATATTCTACTACTCCTTCCCCCCATCTCTCAAGTACAAGGTTTTGCAATAGTAGAAGATCATGAATATTTATAAACCCTATATTTTAAAATTCTGGATTATTTTATACTTGAAGATCTTAAAGATACGTATCTATGAAGTGGGGTGACCACGCCTTGTAATTCCAGCCCTCAGCGAGGCAGAGGTGGATCTCTTTGAGATTTATGGCCAGGCCTGGTTATTTAGCAATTTCTCAGGCCAGCTGGGCTAACAGGGTAAGATCCTGTGAAAGAAAGAAGAAAAAGAAGAAGAAAATAAAGGAAGAAGGGGAAAGGGGGAAAGGGGGAAGGAGGGAGATTTGTCATCTAGTAGAGAGCATGGTGACACGTCTAATCACTCAGTTACTCGAGAAAGCAGAAGCAAGTAGAAGTCTTTGAGTTCAAGGTCAACCTAGGCCTACATAGTATTTTCCAAAGCAGCCAGCGATTACACAATGCAAAGCACAGGATACTCATGTCTTAGATCCGTGATGGGATAAATTTAAATAACTGTTTGAGGCTGGCGCATGTGGTGCAACTCTTTTTTTTTTTTTTTTTTTATTTGGCTTCAGTTTTAATGAGACAGGGTCTCCCTGACCCCAGCTGTCCTGGAACTCAACTCTGTAGAAACAGGCTGGCTTTAACTCACACAAGATCCGCCTGCCTGCGTCCTCCCTACAGTGCAGGATTAAATGGTGTCGCCAACGTGCCCAGCGTATCTCTTAAAATCTTTTTTTTAATTAATTTATATTATTTTCTGTATGTGTATGAATATACCAACCTGTTCGGCATGAAAGTTTGTGCACCCGTGGTCGTGCAACTGCCAGTGGAGGTCAAAGAGGGATGTCGGATTCCCCTGGAACTGGGTTCTCACTGGAATTGGATTTCCAGACGGTCTCTCAGCGCCATCGTGGGTGCTGGGGCATCAAACCCGGAGTTCCTGGCCTGCAAGAGCGTCGCGGCTCTTAAGCCCTAGGCATCTCTCCAGCACTCGGTTGCACTCTTGTAATCCAGTACTGGGAGAAAGAGGCAGGCAGATCTGTGAGTTGAGGACAGCTTAGGGCACATAGTGAGACCTTGTTCAACAAATAATAAAAATATATAAAATAATAAAAATACTTGTTTGAAATGCTGGTTCACTTAAAAACCATGTATGCCAGAAACAATGGCCACCATGCTATAATTCCAGCTCTTGAATGTTTAAAAGCAGAATGCATGAAATTCAAAGCCAGCCAGCGTATCACCTAGCCAAGGCCAATATCTCCCAAACAATAAAAATGTAAAGATTTATTGCATTAAAACCAAAAATACTAAATGAATTATAAAGAACCATTCAGTGCTCGAAGAGATGGCTTCAGCAGTTAAGGGCAGCAGGCTTTTGTTGCCAGAGGAAACCAGGTTCAGTTCTGACTCACCCACGATGGGTGGCGTAAGCAATATTCTACACCCATTTTTACTGGGGATCTGATAATCTCTTGTGGCCTTCATGGGCATTCCATACACAGGTATACCCACCTAACATGAAGGCAAAACACTCACGGTTGTTTTTTTTTTTTTTAAGAGAACACGCTGGGGGCTGAGGAGATAGCCTAGCGGAAGAGCGCCGACCCTCTTACAGAGGGGACCCTGCACTCTCCAGCACCCACATGGCGGCCAAAAAACCGTCTGAGAAACTCAAGTTCCAGGAGATAACTCCATTCCAGGGGAATCCTTGAGACCCTCTTCTGACCTCCGCAGCATTGCACGACACGGGTGCACATACACACACACAAAAAAAAAAAAAAAAAAAAAAAAAAAATAAATAGAATTAAAAAATTAATAAAAAAAAAAAAAAAAAAAAAAAAAAAAAGAGAACACGCTGAATGTGGCATGATAGTAGCATTTACAAACCCCTTCTAGTGGGCATAATTCATACCAAAACTCAATTCTGAATTATGGATAGTCAGCATAATCTCAAAATTACATAAAACTCGATTAGATTTTTAGCTTACTTTTATTTATGTTTTGTATTTTTGTAGGCAGGGTCTCCCTTGTTAGTCCAGCTGACCGCTGGGACTCGCTCTGTAGTACCAGGCTGGGCCTTGGAACTGCACCAGAGATCCACCGTGCCTCTGCCTCCCAAGATTTTTAGGTATTTAAAGACATAAACTGAGTCTTATTTCTTTTATTCTACGAAGTATTTAGCTCAAGGATTTCCAAGCAGTTATGTAATATGACTTTAACAATTTCCTATTCATAAGCCAGGTTGCGATGTTACACAGCCTTAGATCCCAGAAGCGTTCTGGAGGCAGAGGCAGGCGGATCTCTGTGAGTTCAAGGCCAGCCTTGGTCTATAGATCTAAAGCTCAGGCAGTGGAACTAAAAGGGTCAAAAAAAGGGACCAAAATAAAAAAAACAAAATTATTTTGTGTGTGTAAGCATATTGCCTGCAATAGTAAGTGCACCCCATGGAGTCATGAAGAGATTGGAAAGGTGGTGTTAGATATCTTGGAAACTGGAGTTCTGGAGGCTGTTATCCATCATGTGCCGTAACCGGGCCCTTGGGCAAGATATGGCCAGGTACCTTAACCCCCAAAGTCTCATACCTCCAAGTCCGCTCTGAAAAAAATTATTAAAAGTCTAACTACTAGCTGTGTGGCACCATAAGTTAACTCCTAAACTTCAGCTTCTCATCTGTAAGTGCAAGCTAATTCTTTACCATCAAGGAAGAAATCGACAGTTAAAATTCTATATACGTTCTACAAATAAGTATCAATAAGTGTCAAAATCAGGGTTTTTGGTCCGGGCTTGGTGGGCGCACGCCTTTAATCCTAGCACTTGGGAGGGCCAGAGCAGAGGCGAAACTTTGTGAGTTCAAGGCCCAGCCTGGTGCGTACAGAATTGAGCTCCCAGGACAGCTGGGGCACAGGGAGACCCTGTTCTCAGAAAATACCAAAAAAAAAAAAAAAAAAAAGTCGAAGGGTTGTTTGATTTTGTAGAAAAACTTCGCAAAGCGGACAGTAGAAATTGCAATGGTCTAGAGCTAGAGAGATAGCCGCTTCAGCATTAACTACTGTGCTCTTCTAATTCCTAGTTGGTTCCCAGCCTTCCCAGTATTTAATTCAGAACTGTAATCTTCAGCTCCAGGCCACACGCCGTGCGCGCACGAACGCAGGCGCACACCACACACACACACACCACACACAGCACACACACAACACATGCCCCGCATGCACCCACAGAAAAATAAACACTTATAAAATATGCATAAAATGTAGAAAGTATTTTTATGATACATAATAATAAAGGAACTAATAACACTATCACTAAATGAAATATCCACCTCACCATCACGCTAATGAAGAGCAGCAATCGTATCGTGTGTTATGAACAAACCTATTAACTAGATGACAGCACCACCTAACATCAAAGCACCAGAACTATAGATGCTCTCTCGGTACTGCTACACATCTTGTGATAGCATCTCCCGTATCACTACTCGTATCGATTCCGCCCAGTGCGATCGTCCGTGGATACTCTCTGTGAGATCATAGGCAACTGCACCTGTCGGCACTCACAATAGGTATCCAGTGCCTATGCGGTTACATCACTAGGAGAGACCTGCCTTAGGCCTAGGTGTGTGTGTGTGTGTGTGTGTGTGTGTGTGTACGCTAAGTAGATAAAAGGAGGCTTCCCCTTCAAGGCCAGCCTGATCTACACAGCAAGTTCTAGGCCAGTATTATGTTATCAGCACAAATTTCTTTTTTTATTTTATTTTTTATGTGTCTGCATGTAGGTTGGTGCACCCGTGTCATGCAATGCCGGGGAGGTCAGAAGAGGGCCTCAGATTCCCCTGGAACTGGAGTTAAAAGACGGTTCTTAGCCGGGCGTGGTGGCGGACGTCTTTAATCCTAGCACTAGGGAGGCAGAGGCAGGCGGATCTTTGTGAGTTCAAGGCCAGCCTGGTCTACAGAGTGAGTTCCAGGACAGCTGGGGCTACAGGGAGACCCTGTCTCGAAAAGACAAAAAATATTAATATAAAATAAAGACGGTTCTTAGCCGCCATGTGGGTGCTGGGAATTGAACCCAGGTTCTCTGCAAGAGCAGTTGGTGCTCTTAACCACTGAGCCATCTCTCCAGCCCCTCAGCACAAACTTCTACTTCGAGTTCCCGAAAGTATACTAAATGAGGAAGTTGAGACAAGCTAAAAATCAAATAAGACCCAAATTAACATTTTCTAGAATTGCACACTATAGTTTTTTTTTTAAGTTTCTAGTGTGAAGTGAACTTGGTTCCTTCTCATTCTGGGGAATAGAAATCTGCTTTTCCTAACTTAATCTGTACTTACCAAGGCTAGAGAGAGAGCTCAGCAGTTAAAGAGCACTGGTGGCTCTTGCAGAAGACCCCAGTTCAATGCCCAGCACCCACATGGCAGCTAACAACCATCCAAAGCTCCAGTAGTTTTCAGGGGATCTGACACCCTCTTCTGAACTTGTCATTACATGACAATGGGTGCATTTACATACATGCAGTCAGTACACTCATACACATAAAAAATTTTAAGGAAAATATATTTAAAAATTTGTATTTACCTAATGAGTCAGAACTGGAAGTACTAACATCACTGGTACTTCTGCCCCCAAAACACAACCCTCCAATGCAACCATTTCCCTCCTACCCCATGGTCTTCAAGCTGAGCAAGCATATTCTACTACTCCTTCCCCCCATCCTCAAGTACAAGGTTTGCAATAGTGAAATCATGAATATTTTATAAACTCCTATATTTTAAATATCTGGATATTTTATCTTTGAGATCTTGAAGATACGTATCTAGGTGTGGTGACTCACGCCTTTAATTCCAGCCCTCAGGAGGCAGAGGTGGATCTCTTTGAGTTTATGGCCAGCCTGGTCTATTTAGCAAGTTCCAGGCCAGCTGGGCTACAGGTAGATCCTGTGAAAGAAAGAAGGAAGAAGGAAGTAGAAAGGAAGGAAGGGGAAGGGGGGAAAGGGGGAAGGAGGGAGATTGTCATCTAGTAGAGAGCATGGTGACAGCTCTAATCACAGTACTCAGAAAGCAGAAGCAAGTAGAAGTCTTTGAGTTCAAGGTCAACCTGGCCTACATGTGATTTCCAAGCCAGCCAGGATTACACAGTGAAGACAGGTATCAGTGTCTTATCACAGTGATGGAAAATTTAAATAACTGTTTGAGGCTGGGCATGGTGGTGCACTCTTTTTTTTTTTTTTTTTGTATCAAAACCGGGTCCTCTGCTAGAGCAGTTGCCGCTCTTAAGCCAGCTAGGCCATCGTCTCCAGCCTCGGTGCAAGTACTCTTGTTAATCCCAGGCTACTGGGAGAAAGAGGCAGGCAGGATCTGTGATGAGGACAGCTTAAGGGCACTATAGTGGAGACTTTGTTTCAACAAATAATAAAAATAATAAAAATAAAATAAAATACTTGTTTGAAATGCTGGTTCACTTAAAAACCATTATGCCAGAAACAATGGCACATGTCTATAATTCCAGCTCTTGGAATGTTAAAGCAGAATGGAAATTCAAGCCAGCCATGGGTATCACTAGCCAAGGCCATATCTCCCAAACAAAAAAATGTAAAATTTATTGCATTAAAACAAAAATACTAAATGAATGTATTAAAGAACCATTCAGTGGCTGAAGAGATGGCTTCGCAGTTAAAGGGCAGAGCGCTTTTGTTGCCTGAGGAACCAGGTTCAGTTTGCTAGCACCCACATGGTGGCGTAACAATATTCTACAACTCCATTTTTATGGGGATCTGAACATCTCTTTGTGCCTTCATGAGCATTGCATACACAGTATACCCACATAAATGAAGGCAAAACACTCACGGTTTTGTTTTTTTTTTTTTTTAAGAGAACACGCTTGGGGGCTGGAGAGATAGCCTAGCGGTAAGAGCGCCGACCCTCTTACAGAGGACCCGGGTTCGATCCCCAGCACCCACATGGCGGCCAAAAAACCGTCTGAAAACTCCAGATCCAGGAGAACTCCAGTTCCAGGGGAATCCGACCCTCTTCTGACCTCCGCAGCATTGCACCGCACGGGTGCACAAACTTGCATGCAGACAGTGTATTACAATCATACACATACAGAAAATAAAAATTAATANCTTCTTTTTTTTTTTTTTTTTATTTGGCCTTCATGTTTTAATTTTTTTTGAGACAGGGTCTCCCTGACCCCAGCTGTCCTGGAGAAACTCAAACTCTGTAGAAAAGGCTGGCTTTAAACTCACACAGGAGATCCGCCGTGCCTGCTCCCTCCCTACAGTGCAGGATTGAACGGTGTTCGCCAACTGCCCACGCGTCACTCTTAAAATCTTTTTTTTATTAATTTAATTATTTTCATGTATGTGTATGAATTTACCATCTGTTCGGCATGAAGTTTGTGCACCCGTGTCGTGCAACTGCCAGTTGTGAGGTCAGAACGACGAGGATGTTTCGGATTCCCCTGGAACATGGAGTTCTCCTGGAATTGGATTTTCAGACGGTCCTCAGCGGCCATGTCGGGTGCTGGGGCATCAAACACCGGGTCCTCTGCAGAGTCAGTGCCGCTCTTAAGCCAGTAGGCCATCTCTCCAGCCTCGGTTGCAAGTACTCTTTTAATCCCAGCTACTGGAGAAAGAGGCAGGCAAGATCTGTGAGTTGAGGACAGCTTAAGGGCACTATGAGTGCGAGACTTGTTCAAAAATAATAAAAATATATAAAAATAATAAAAATACTTGTTTGAAATGCTGGTTTCACTTAAAAACCATGTATGCCAGAAACAATGGCCACCATGCTATAATTCCAGCTCTTGGAAATGTTTAAAAGCAGAAGCATGAAATTCAAAGCCAGCCATGCAAGGTATCACCTAGCCAAGGCCAATATCCCCAAACAATAAAAATATGGTAAAATTTATTGCATTAAAACAAAAATACTAAATGAATGTATTAAAGAACCATTCAGGGGGCTGAAGAGATGGTTCAGCAGTTAAGGGCAGCTAAGGGCAGAGGCTTTTGTTGCAGAGGAACCAGGTTCAGTTTCTATCACCCACATGGTGGCTAACAATCATCTACAACTCCAGTTTATGGGGATCTGATACATCTCTTTGTAGCCTTTGGAGCATTCATACACAGGTATACCACATAAATGAAGGCAAAACCTCACGGTTTTGTTTTTTTTTTTTTTTAAGAGAACACGCTGGGGGCTGGGAGATAGCCTAAGCGGTTAAGAGCGCCGACCCGTCTTACAGAGGACCCGGCGATCTCCCAGCACCCACATGGCGGCCAAAAAACCGTCTGAGAAACTCAAGTTCCAGGAGAACTCCAGTTCCAGGGGAATCCGAGACCTCTTCTGACCTCCGCAGCATTGCACGACACGGGTGCACAAACTGCAACAAAAAAAAACAAAAAAAAAAAAAAAAAAATAAATAAATAAAAATTAATAAAAAAAAAAAAAAAAAAAAAAAAAAAGAGAACACGCTGGAAGTGTGGCATGAATAAGCATTTACAAATTTTTTTTCCCCTTCTAGTGGGCATAATTCATACCAAAACTCAATTCTGAATTATGGATAGTCAGCATAATCTCAAAATTACATAAAACTATCGATTAGATTTTTATACTTTTATTTATTTTTGTATTTTTGTAGGCAGGTCTCCCTTTAGTCCAGCTGACCTGGACTCGCTCTGTAGTACCAGGCTGGCCTTGAACTCACCAGAGATCCACCGTGCCTCTGCTCCCAAGATTTTTAGGTATTTAAAGACATAAACTGAGTCTTATTTCTTTTATTCTACGAAGTATTTAGCTCAAGGATTTCCAAGCAGAAAGACCTTGTAAAGATTTCCTTTCATAGCCAGGTGCGATGTGTACACACCTTAATCCCAGACGTCTGGAGGCAGAGGCAGGCGGATCTCTGTGAGTTCAAGGCCAGCCTTGGTCTATAGATCTAAGCTCCAGGCCAGCTGGAACTAAAAGGGTCAAAAAAAGACCAAAAAAAAAAAACAAAATTATTTTGTGTGTGTGAATGCATATTGCCTGCAATATGTAAGTGCACCCCATGGAGGTCAGAAGAGATTGGAAAGGGTGTTAGATATCTTGGAACTGGAGTTCTGGATGGCTGTTATCCACTATGTGGTGCCGAACCTGGGCCCTTGCAAGAATGGCCAGTACCTTAACCCCCAAGTTCATACCTCCAGCCCCTGAAAAAATATTAAAAAGTCTAACTACTAGCTGTGTGGCACCATAAGTTAACTCTAACTTCAGCTTTCTCATCTGTAAAAGGCAGCTAATTCTACCATCAAGGAAGAATACTGACATAAAACATTTAATACTTTCTTAGCACACATAAGTACTCAATAAGCTGTTAAAATCAAGGGTTTGGCCGGGCTTGTGTGGCGCACGCCTTTAATCCTAGCACTTGGAGGGCAGAGGCAGGCGAATCTTTGTGAGTTCAAGGCCAGCCTGTCGTACAGAATGAGCTCCCAGGACAGCTGGGGCACAGGGAGACCCTGTCTCAAAAATACCAAAAAAAAAAAAAAAAAAAGTCAAGGGTTTTGATTTTGTAGAAAAAATTCAAGGGACAGTTAAGAATTGAAGGTTAGAGCTAGAGAGATAGTTCAGCATTAAAAACACTGTGCTCTTCTAAGTACCTAGTTTGGTTCCCAGCCTCCCAGTATAATTCAATAACTGTAACTTCAGCTCCAGGCACACGCCGTGCGGCGCACGACGCGGCGCACACCACACACACACACACCACACACACACACACACACACAAGCATGCCCGCATGCACCCACAGAAAAATAAACCTTAAAAATATGTAAATGTAGAAAGTATTTTATTCTAATAATAAAGGACTAAAATAACACTTAACTAAATGAGAATATCCACCTCACCATCACGCTAATGAAGAGCAGCAATCGTATCGTGTGTTATGAACAAACCTATTAACTAGATGACAGCACCACCTAACATCAAAGCACCAGAACTATAGATGCTCTCTCGGTACTGCTACACATCTTGTGATAGCATCTCCCGTATCACTACTCGTATCGATTCCGCCCAGTGCGATCGTCCGTGGATACTCTCTGTGAGATCATAGGCAACTGCACCTGTCGGCACTCACAATAGGTATCCAGTGCCTATGCGGTTACATCACTAGGAGAGACCTGCCTTAGGCCTAGAAAAAAAAAATTAAAAAAAAAAAAAAGAGAACACGCTGGAAGTGTGTTGCAAATAAGCATTTACAAATTTTTTTTCCCCTTCTAGTGGGCATAATTCATACCAAAACTCAATTCTGAATTATGGATAGTCAGCATAATCTCAAAATTACATAAAACTCGATTAGATTTTTAGCTATTTATTTATTTTTGTATTTTTGAGGCAGGGTCTCCCTTTAGTCCCAGCTGACCTGGAGCTCGCTCTGTAGACCAGGCTGGCCTTGAACTCACAGAGATCCACCTGCCTCTGCCTCCCAAGATTTTTAGGTATTTAAAGACATAAACTGAGTCTTATTTCTTTTATTCTACGAAGTATTTAGCTCAAGGATTTCCAAGCAGAAAGACCTTGTAAAGATTTCCTTCATAGCCAGGCATGGTGGTACACACCTTTAATCCCAGAACTCGGGAGGCAGAGGCAGGCGGATCTCTGTGAGTTCAAGGCCAGCTTGGTCTATAGATCAAGCTCCAGGCCAGCTGGAACTAAAGGGTCAAAAAAAGACCAAAAATAAAAAACAAAATTATTTTGTGTGTGTGAATGCATATTGCCTGCATATGTAAGTGCACCCATGGAGGTCAGAAGAGATTGGAAAGGGTGTTAGATATCTTGGAACTGGAGTTCTGGATGGCTGTTATCCACTATGTGGGTGCCGAACCTGGGCCCTTTGCAAGAATGGCCAGTACTCTTAACCTCCAAGTCATACCTCCAGCCCCTGAAAAAATTATTAAAAGTCTAACTACTAGCTGTGTGGCACCATAAGTTAACTGCTGTAACTTCAGCTTTCTCATCTGTAAAAGGCAGCTAATTCTACCATCAAGGAAGAATACTGACATAAAACATTTAATACTTTCTTAGCACACATAAGTATTCAAATAACTGTTAATAAATCAAGGGTTTTGGCCGGGCGTGGTGGCGCACGCCTTTAATCCTAGCACTTGGGAGGCAGAGGCAGGCGGATCTTTGTGAGTTCAAGGCCAGCCTGGTCTACAGAATGAGCTCCAGGACAGCTGGGGCTACAGGGAGACCCTGTCTCAAAAATACCAAAAAAAAAAAAAAAAAAGTCAAGGGTTTTGATTTTGTAGAAAAAAATTCAAGGACAGTTAAGAATTGAAGGTTAGAGCTAGAGAGATAGCTTCATCGCTATTAAAACTACTGTGCTGCTTGCTAATTACCTGAGTTTGGTTCCCAGCCTTCCAAGTATGATAATTCAGAAACTGTAATCTTTCAAGCTCCAGGCCACACGAGTGCGGCCGCACGACGCGCGCGCGGCTGCGCACACACACACACACACACACACACACACACACACACACACAAAGCATGCCCGCATGCACCCACAGAAAAATAAACCTTAAAAATATGTAAATGTAGAAAAGTATTTTATTCTAATATAAAGGACTAAAATATACACTTAACTAAATGAGAATATCCACCTCACCATCACCACCCTTAAGGAACCGTCTGTGTGAGTTCTAACTACATAACTGAGACCCTACCTCAAAAAACTAAAAATAGCCATGCCACCTTTAATCCCAGCACTTGTGAGGCAGAGGAAGGCAGATCTCTGTGAGATCAAGGCCAGCCTGGTCAACATAGGGAGCTCCAGGCCAGCTGGGACTACAGAAAGACCTGTTTCAAAAAGATAATAAATGAAGGATTGACAGACTGACTGACTGACTGAATTAATATCAGCTAGGTGTGGTGGCACAGGACTGCAAGGGCCGGCCAGCCTAGTCCACATAGTGAGCTCCAGGCCTGCCAGGGTAGCACAGTGAAGACCATGTCTCAAAACAAACAAAACAAAATTGCACCACACAAGGAAACAAACAATACAAGAATATACACAACAGCAAGGTGGGGAGTTGCATGACTTTAATCCCACAACTTGGGAGGCTGAAGCAGTCAGATCTGACTTCCAGGCACAATAGGCCAGCTACATACTGAAAGCCTGTCCTGTCTCTTACGACTCGTAAGTACTAACAAAGGCCTGACTAGCATCTATATGGCTATTTTATTAGACACGATTCGTGAGCTTTGAAATACAACTGACCAAAGAACAATAATTTAAAATATACTAAAGGCACACAATAAAAGCTCACAGAGTATAACAAAATTTAAATTTTGTTTGCAGGGGGAAACACAAAACTTCAGATTGCCAAATTTTTTTTGGGGGGGGTCTTTTCGAGACAGGGTCTCCCTGTAGCCCCAGCTGTCCTGGAACTCGCTCTGTACACCAGGCTGGCTTTGAACTCACAAATATCCGGCTGCCTCTGCCTCCCAAGTGCTAGGATTAAAGGCGTGCGCCACCACGCCCGGCCAGATTGCCAATTTTTAAAAATAATAATTGCTGCCGGGTGGCACACACCTTTAATCCTAGCACTTGGGAGGCAGAGGCAGGTGGATCTTTGTGAGTTCAAAGCCAGCTTGGTCTACAGAGCAAGTTCCAGGACAGCTGGGGCTACAGGGAGACCCTGTCTCGAAAAGACAAAAAAATAAATAAATAAATAAAAATACTAATTGCTAAGCTGGGCATGGTGGCGCATGCCTTTAATCCTAGCACTGGAGAGGCAAAGGCAGGCGGATCTTTGTGAGGTCAAGGCCAGCCTGGTCTATAAAGTGAGTTCCAGGACAGCTGGGGCTACAGGGAGACCCTGTCTCGAAAAGACAAAAAAATAAATAAATAAATAAAAATACTAATTGCTAAGCTGGGCATGGTGGCGCATGCCTTTAATCCTAGCACTGGAGAGGCAAAGGCAGGCGGATCTTTGTGAGGTCAAGGCCAGCCTGGTCTATAAAGTGAGTTCCAGGACAGCTGGGGCTACAGGGAGACCCTGTCTCGAAAAGACAAAAAAATAAATAAATAAATAAAAATACTAATTGCTAAGCTGGGCATGGTGGCGCATGCCTTTAATCCTAGCACTGGAGAGGCAAAGGCAGGCGGATCTTTGTGAGGTCAAGGCCAGCCTGGTCTATAAAGTGAGTTCCAGGACAGCTGGGGCTACAGGGAGACCCTGTCTCGAAAAGACAAAAAAATAAATAAATAAATAAAAATACTAATTGCTAAGCTGGGCATGGTGGCGCATGCCTTTAATCCTAGCACTGGAGAGGCAAAGGCAGGCGGATCTTTGTGAGGTCAAGGCCAGCCTGGTCTATAAAGTGAGTTCCAGGACAGCTGGGGCTACAGGGAGACCCTGTCTCGAAAAGACAAAAAAATAAATAAATAAATAAAAATACTAATTGCTAAGCTGGGCATGGTGGCGCATGCCTTTAATCCTAGCACTGGAGAGGCAAAGGCAGGCGGATCTTTGTGAGGTCAAGGCCAGCCTGGTCTATAAAGTGAGTTCCAGGACAGCTGGGGCTACAGGGAGACCCTGTCTCGAAAAGACAAAAAAATAAATAAATAAATAAAAATACTAATTGCTAAGCTGGGCATGGTGGCGCATGCCTTTAATCCTAGCACTGGAGAGGCAAAGGCAGGCGGATCTTTGTGAGGTCAAGGCCAGCCTGGTCTATAAAGTGAGTTCCAGGACAGCTGGGGCTACAGGGAGACCCTGTCTCGAAAAGACAAAAAAATAAATAAATAAATAAAAATACTAATTGCTAAGCTGGGCATGGTGGCGCATGCCTTTAATCCTAGCACTGGAGAGGCAAAGGCAGGCGGATCTTTGTGAGGTCAAGGCCAGCCTGGTCTATAAAGTGAGTTCCAGGACAGCTGGGGCTACAGGGAGACCCTGTCTCGAAAAGACAAAAAAATAAATAAATAAATAAAAATACTAATTGCTAAGCTGGGCATGGTGGCGCATGCCTTTAATCCTAGCACTGGAGAGGCAAAGGCAGGCGGATCTTTGTGAGGTCAAGGCCAGCCTGGTCTATAAAGTGAGTTCCAGGACAGCTGGGGCTACAGGGAGACCCTGTCTCGAAAAGACAAAAAAATAAATAAATAAATAAAAATACTAATTGCTAAGCTGGGCATGGTGGCGCATGCCTTTAATCCTAGCACTGGAGAGGCAAAGGCAGGCGGATCTTTGTGAGGTCAAGGCCAGCCTGGTCTATAAAGTGAGTTCCAGGACAGCTGGGGCTACAGGGAGACCCTGTCTCGAAAAGACAAAAAAATAAATAAATAAATAAAAATACTAATTGCTAAGCTGGGCATGGTGGCGCATGCCTTTAATCCTAGCACTGGAGAGGCAAAGGCAGGCGGATCTTTGTGAGGTCAAGGCCAGCCTGGTCTATAAAGTGAGTTCCAGGACAGCTGGGGCTACAGGGAGACCCTGTCTCGAAAAGACAAAAAAATAAATAAATAAATAAAAATACTAATTGCTAAGCTGGGCATGGTGGCGCATGCCTTTAATCCTAGCACTGGAGAGGCAAAGGCAGGCGGATCTTTGTGAGGTCAAGGCCAGCCTGGTCTATAAAGTGAGTTCCAGGACAGCTGGGGCTACAGGGAGACCCTGTCTCGAAAAGACAAAAAAATAAATAAATAAATAAAAATACTAATTGCTAAGCTGGGCATGGTGGCGCATGCCTTTAATCCTAGCACTGGAGAGGCAAAGGCAGGCGGATCTTTGTGAGGTCAAGGCCAGCCTGGTCTATAAAGTGAGTTCCAGGACAGCTGGGGCTACAGGGAGACCCTGTCTCGAAAAGACAAAAAAATAAATAAATAAATAAAAATACTAATTGCTAAGCTGGGCATGGTGGCGCATGCCTTTAATCCTAGCACTGGAGAGGCAAAGGCAGGCGGATCTTTGTGAGGTCAAGGCCAGCCTGGTCTATAAAGTGAGTTCCAGGACAGCTGGGGCTACAGGGAGACCCTGTCTCGAAAAGACAAAAAAATAAATAAATAAATAAAAATACTAATTGCTAAGCTGGGCATGGTGGCGCATGCCTTTAATCCTAGCACTGGAGAGGCAAAGGCAGGCGGATCTTTGTGAGGTCAAGGCCAGCCTG
This sequence comes from Rhizomys pruinosus, assembly GCA_009823505.1. Lineage (NCBI taxonomy): Eukaryota > Metazoa > Chordata > Mammalia > Rodentia > Spalacidae > Rhizomys > Rhizomys pruinosus. The sequence continues at coordinate 270,270 of VZQC01000689.1, read as the reverse complement.
GTCTATAAAGTGAGTTCCAGGACAGCTGGGGCTACAGGGAGACCCTGTCTCGAAAAGACAAAAAAATAAATAAATAAATAAAAATACTAATTGCTAAGCTGGGCATGGTGGCGCATGCCTTTAATCCTAGCACTGGAGAGGCAAAGGCAGGCGGATCTTTGTGAGGTCAAGGCCAGCCTGGTCTATAAAGTGAGTTCCAGGACAGCTGGGGCTACAGGGAGACCCTGTCTCGAAAAGACAAAAAAATAAATAAATAAATAAAAATACTAATTGCTAAGCTGGGCATGGTGGCGCATGCCTTTAATCCTAGCACTGGAGAGGCAAAGGCAGGCGGATCTTTGTGAGGTCAAGGCCAGCCTGGTCTATAAAGTGAGTTCCAGGACAGCTGGGGCTACAGGGAGACCCTGTCTCGAAAAGACAAAAAAATAAATAAATAAATAAAAATACTAATTGCTAAGCTGGGCATGGTGGCGCATGCCTTTAATCCTAGCACTGGAGAGGCAAAGGCAGGCGGATCTTTGTGAGGTCAAGGCCAGCCTGGTCTATAAAGTGAGTTCCAGGACAGCTGGGGCTACAGGGAGACCCTGTCTCGAAAAGACAAAAAAATAAATAAATAAATAAAAATACTAATTGCTAAGCTGGGCATGGTGGCGCATGCCTTTAATCCTAGCACTGGAGAGGCAAAGGCAGGCGGATCTTTGTGAGGTCAAGGCCAGCCTGGTCTATAAAGTGAGTTCCAGGACAGCTGGGGCTACAGGGAGACCCTGTCTCGAAAAGACAAAAAAATAAATAAATAAATAAAAATACTAATTGCTAAGCTGGGCATGGTGGCGCATGCCTTTAATCCTAGCACTGGAGAGGCAAAGGCAGGCGGATCTTTGTGAGGTCAAGGCCAGCCTGGTCTATAAAGTGAGTTCCAGGACAGCTGGGGCTACAGGGAGACCCTGTCTCGAAAAGACAAAAAAATAAATAAATAAATAAAAATACTAATTGCTAAGCTGGGCATGGTGGCGCATGCCTTTAATCCTAGCACTGGAGAGGCAAAGGCAGGCGGATCTTTGTGAGGTCAAGGCCAGCCTGGTCTATAAAGTGAGTTCCAGGACAGCTGGGGCTACAGGGAGACCCTGTCTCGAAAAGACAAAAAAATAAATAAATAAATAAAAATACTAATTGCTAAGCTGGGCATGGTGGCGCATGCCTTTAATCCTAGCACTGGAGAGGCAAAGGCAGGCGGATCTTTGTGAGGTCAAGGCCAGCCTGGTCTATAAAGTGAGTTCCAGGACAGCTGGGGCTACAGGGAGACCCTGTCTCGAAAAGACAAAAAAATAAATAAATAAATAAAAATACTAATTGCTAAGCTGGGCATGGTGGCGCATGCCTTTAATCCTAGCACTGGAGAGGCAAAGGCAGGCGGATCTTTGTGAGGTCAAGGCCAGCCTGGTCTATAAAGTGAGTTCCAGGACAGCTGGGGCTACAGGGAGACCCTGTCTTGAAAAGACCAAAAAAGAAAAAAAAACCCAAAAAACAAACAAAAAAAACCTAATTGCTGTATTAAACCCTGTTTATCAAATGTTCAAACATACAAAATATCCGAATATAGATATATCCATGGTTGCCAATGATACAAAAATCAAGGTGCAATCTATCTTATTCATATACACAGCCATATGCAACTCCTCACACTGAGCACTTGAAACATGGTTACATGACTCACTGTGCATTAGTTCAAAGCAAATCATTTTATTTATTTTTGTATGTATATGAATGTGCTGTTTGCATGCAGGTTGGTGCAACGGTGTCATGCAATGCCGCAGAGGCCAGAAGAGGGCATTGGATTCCCCTGGAGCTGGAGTTAAAGATGGTTCTTGGCAGCCATGTGGGTGCTGGGAATCGAACCCAGGTCCTCTGCAAGAGCAGTCGGCGCTCTTAACCGCTAGGCCATCTCTCCAGCTCAAATCAAATCATTGATAGCTGCTGAGTCAACTACTAGAAAACTAAACAATCTAGGTATGCAGATTTTATTTCTAATCATAAATTTTATGAACTCTAAATACATGCCGTGTATTTCCAATGAAAGCAGGGTCAGACTGAGGTGTGCAGAGTGAAAAAATGCACAACAGATTTTGAAATTTTAGTACAAAAATTGTAAAATAGCTGTTTAGCAAATTTTATACTGATTACATGTTGAAATAGTACTTTGGGTACCATTCAGTAAAACATTAATTCCACCTGTGTTTTTACTTTTACTATGGTCATTCGATAATTTAAAGTAACAGATGTGGCTCACTTTATGGTTCTATAAGCCAGCGCTGGTTTCATCAGCTCCCAAGCCCTCCTCTGTCCACTGTATCATTTCATTAATCATACTTTAAACAAGTGGAGGCCAAAGTCCAACAGGAAAAAAGCAGCAGTAGGGATCCAGGTAGCTTCTCTTAAAGACAATCACTTCACCGGGAGGGCACGGCAGCAGGCCTGGAATCACAGCACTCAGGCGGAATTAGAAGCCAGCCTGGACAAAACAGCAAGTTGCCCTCTCAAAAAAAGATGATTATGGCTGAGCATTGTGGAGCACACCTTTTTTTTTTTTTTTTATGTGTATGAATGTACTGTCTGCATGTAGGTCTGTGCACCCCTGTCCTGCAATGCCGCAGACGTCAGAAGGGGGTGTCAGATTCCCCTAGGACTGGAGTCAAAGACAGTTCTCAGCCACCATGTGGATGCTGGGGATCAAACCTAGGTCCTCTGCAAGAGCAGTCAGCGCTCTTAACCGCTAGGCCATCTCTCCAGTCCCTTTTTTTTTTTTTTTTTTTTTTTTTTTCTTTAATCCCAGCACTCTTTTTTTTTTTATTTTTTTCGGCCAGTGGGCAAGGGGCAGAGGGCAGAGAGGCAGAGAGGCAGAGAGGCAGAGAGGCAGAGGCAGGTGGATCTCTCTTGAGTGCAAGGCCAGCCCGGGCTATATAGGCCAGGTGGGGCTACAGGGAGACCAGGTCTCCAACAAAAATAGAGGGAAGGAAGAGCCAGAGAGATGGCTCAGTGTTAAGAAGCATGGCTGCCTCCTGCATAGGACAGTTCAGTTCCACACACTCAATCTGCAACAACAACTGGCTGGTAACCAGTGTCCAGGGGACCAACAACCCTCTCCTGACCTCCATGGGCACTGCAGGACATGGGTGCACTTACCACACATTCAGGCAGTACACCCATATACATAAAAAAATAAAATGTTTTTAAAAAAAAAAAAAAATCAATTCCATTTCTTTAAAATACTGTTTTATTCCAGGCAGCTGGGGTTATGTGGAGACCCTGTCTCAGAAAGACAAAAATAAATAATTAATTAATATAAAAAAAATACTGTTGGGACTGGAGAGATGGCTCAGTCTGCTGCGAGAACCTGGGTTCGAGTCCCAGCACCCACATAGCAGATAAGAACCATCTTTAACTCCAGTTCCAGGGGAATCTGATGGCCTACTTCTGACCTCACAGGCATTGCACGACACGGGTGCACAACCTACATGCGACAGTACACTCATACACTTAAAAAAATACTATTTTGCCTTTAATCCTAGCACTCGGGAGGCAGAGGCAGGTGGATTCTTGTGAGTTCAAGGCCAGCCTGGGTCTACAGAGTGAGTTCCAGGACAGCTGGAACTACAGGGAGACCCTGTCTCGAAAGAACCCCCCCCAAAAAAAAATACTGTTTAAACATGTAGATATAAAATTATCTTTCTGCCAAGTATGTTGGCGGACACCTTTAACCCCAGCACAGAGGCAGGGATCAAGGCCAGACTAGTCTACATGAATTCCAGGCCAGCTGGGGCTGCAGGGAGGTATCACTCAACTATTATATAGGGTTGAATATCAGTTTTAAAACAGAGGTGGAGAGTGGCTCAAAGGTAAAGAGCACTGGGGTACTCTTGCAGAGGACAGAGTTCGGTCCCAGCACCTACACAGCAACTCACAACTGTCCATTAACTCAAGTCCAGGGGATCCAATGGCCTCCACAGGCATTGCACACAACATGGTGCTCTAAACGTACAAGGCAAGCAAAACTGGCCTCTTATGATAAAAAAAAAATACATTTTAAATAATTAAAAAAAGAAAGGGGTATGGTGAGCCTTTACACTAAGCATTGGGGTTGAGACGGTGATCTCTGTGAGAGTTGGTCAGCCTGGTCTACATAGCAAGTTCCAGGCCAGCTGGACGACAGGGAGACTCTGCCTTAACAAAACAAACAACAAAAGGGCTGGAGAAGATGGCTCAGAGGTTAAGAGCCCCAACTTCTCTGCAGAGGACCAAGGTTGGATTCCCAGCACCACATAGTGGCTGAGAACCATCTTTAAGACCAGGTATGGTGGTGCACGCCTTTAATCCTACCACTTAAGAGGCAGAGGCAGGCGGAGCTCTCTGATTTCAAGGCCAGCCTGATCTACAGAGTGAGTTCCAGGCCAGCTGGGGCTATAGGGAAACCTGTCTCAAAAAGACCAAAAAAAAAAAAAAAAAAAAAACCCACAAAGAATTAAGAGAACTAAATATAAATGGAAACTTTTAAAATCAAGCTATAAAGCTAGAGATAGTTAGAGATAGTACCTTTAATCCTAGAATTTGGGAGGCTGAGGCAGGAGTTAAAACAAGTTCCCAGCCAACCTAGGCTACAGTGTGAGATCTTATCTCTAAGCAAGATATAAATTCCAGCTATGGTTAGAACAATTGTTCCAAGGGAAAACTATCAAAATTCCTGAGATCACAAATTTCACTGCATGTTAAAATGAAAACTGCAGCTCTATATATATACAAGTCTTTATCTTAAAGTACTTCCTAACCAAAGTATTTTCATTAAAAGCGGCCAAATTCCTTAAAGCTGAGTAAACTAATCTTTAAGAAAATTCTGGAAAATGTATCTGGAGCTTAGAAACTATTTCAAGAGTATTCTAGAGTATAATTCCAGGTTGCATGCTTTTTCCTATTTACCTAAGAATATATTATATTCCAGGAAAACATTAATTTCTCTTTGCAACAGTCTCCATGACTCTCACCAACATACTCCATGACTACATTTATGGATCAAAGGGAAAAGTACAGGGTGCGAAGGTTTGTAACTGAAAACAAAAAGTCCCAGGAATACGTGAGAATGTGCCAATTATAAAGATGCTTGACATGCCAAGAGTTGAAAACTGCAGACAGTATTTTATATGTAGCCTAGGATTTTAATTTTCAGAATCTCCAACTCTGACAGTGCCTTGCCAAAATACACTTCTAAGTTTACTGCTAACAGTCTGAAGTCCCATAAAGAAAATTTTCTTCATAACTTAAAAAATATCAACATTCATGTGATATAGTTCTAAACCTTGATGACAGATTCTTTAACTAAACAATGTAGGCAAAGAATATAAAAATGGGGGGAGAGATGGCTCAGCGGTTGAGAACACCGACTGCTCTTGCAGAGGACCCAGGTTCAGTTCCCAACACCCACACGATGGCTAACAACCATCTAGCTCCAGGTCCAAGGAATCAAATGACCTTTTCTAAACTCTGCAGGCATTGCACAACACAGGTGCTCTTATACACATGCAGGCAATAAACTCATACACATGAAATACAAATAAATAAATGAAAAAATATATAAATATATTTTGTTTGACAAGCTAACTCTGTATCAAGTTCCTCATTTCTAGCTTTTTATCATAAGTGTTTTAAAGTTGTTTTACACTACTTAGCAAAATGGCAGAGGTTTGGAAATAAAACCAAAGATGCCAATTGAAATAACCCTTACTAACGTGTTAAAAGAGAGAGGATAAGCCGGGCATGGTGGCGCACGCCTTTAATCCTAGCACTTGGGAGGCAGAGGCAGGTGGATCTTTGTGAGTTCAAGGCCAGCCTCGTCTACAGAGTGAGTTCCAGGACAGCTGGGGCTACAGGGAGACCCTGTCTCGAAAAGACAAAAAAAAAAAAAAAAAAAAAAAAAAAAACGATTAAACATGTGACATCAGTATTATCTTGAAGGAGGATGGTGATTTGGGCTTTCAGTGCAATTGATCACTAGCTACTGGGGCAGTCAATCTTTAGTTCTAACATGGCACACCAAAAAATGGATAATCGAATTATACTTGCAAACTAGTGTGTGCATACATGTACACGTGCGCACGCACACGCACACACACACAGAGTCACTCAAACCCTCCAGATTATTTTAGAAAACAACTTCAAATTGCTTAGCACTTACACACTCCTGTATCACCTGTATTAAAATCTCTCTTTTTTCAGGGGGGGTCTTATTAAGACAAGGTCTCCCTGTAGCCCCAGCTGTCCTGGAACTTGCTACGGAGACCAGGCTGGCCTTGAACTCAGAGAAATCTACCTGCCTCTGGCTCCTAAAATCTAATTAGTGATAAAGTTGGATCCCAATCTTTGGGACCACTCAACAATGCTTGTCTTATGTTTAAACAGAAATGGAAAATACTACTACTCAAACCACCAACGGTCAACAAATATTTACCAACAGCCAAACTTCTGCCATGTGAGATCATTAGCAGCTGTACTTTGCTTCTCCTATACATGCGTTTGCAGAAAGGTATTTCTGGTGGACTTTAGTTTGGGGAAGCCTTTTCCCTTCACATCTAGGAGCAGTGCCTTCCTAACTCTTTACATTCACTTACCATACCATTTTAAGGGAGGTTGCAACCACAAGTTTAATTTGAGGGCAAAAAAGTACCCTCTGGCTTAGTACACTTTTTTGTTTTTGAGACAGGGTCTCCCTGTAGCCCCAGCTGGCCTGGAACTCTTCTCTGTAGAGCAGGCTGGCCTTGAACTCACAGAGATCCACCTGCCTCTGCCTCCCGAATGCTGGGATTAAAAGCGTGAATCTCCATGCCCAGCCCGCTGAACATTTTTTTTTTTTTGTATGTGTATGAATGTACTGTCTGCATGTAGGTCTGTGCACCCATGTCATGAAATGCCGCGGAGGTCAGAAGAGGGTGTTGGATTCCCCTGGAACTGGAGTTACAGACGGTTCTCAGCCGCCATGTGGGTGCCAGGGATCGAATCCGGGTCCTCTGCAAGAGCAGTCGGAGCTCTTAACCTCTAGGCCATCTCTCCAGCCCCTGAACATTTTTAAGCTTTTGTAAAACAGTGTTTTTATGGCAGACATTACATGAGTTATTTGAAAACTAGTGATAACTTAGGAAAATTATTTTTAACTAGTTTTATGGACAAAGATTTATTATTTTTTAAAGTAAAAAAATTCTTGCTAGTGTAAGCATAAACATGGTAAGGTCTATAAAGAAATTATTTTTTCTCATAACCAGGCCTGAATGTTAAATCTTATCAAGTATCCTCTATGAATGTCAATGGAGAAAAGTAAAGCAAATTGTCTTCAATGATAAGAGTGCCCAGAGGGTTTCCAATGTTTCATCTTCATGAAATTAGCCCTTCAGCAAATGGAGCTGAAGCAGGTTTAAGGGGATTTGGGGGGGGGGGACAACTTAATATGAACACATTTGGGGACACAACTTAATAATGAGCACATTATGTTCAAGAATCAGGACTGGTGAACCAGGAAAATCCGCAGCGCAGAAAAAGCTTCATTCAGTGAAGCTCTCCAATGGTCACTCACCTGCCTAGGCCACCCGCTGGCAGACTGCCAGGTTAGACAATTGTATATTGACTAGTATAAACCACAGTAGGTGGAAGAACACCACAACCTATTAAAAAGAAGCCAGTTCCAGATCAATTAGTCTGGCAGTGACTCCGAGCAGGTATGCTCCTATTCCCAGGCAGTTCCATTCCATCCAGTCCTGAGGGAGGCACTCGTGCCATAACCCCAGAACTACCTGCCAGACTCCAAAGACCATAACCTCTAAATCACTCTTCCTACCTTCTAGAATCAAAGGACCGCTAGGAGCTACACTACCCACCCCCCAGAGAACCGCGGGGGGGGGGGGGAAATCCTTGAGTTCCCTGGGAACCTTGACCCCAGGCAAGCGGACTGACACCGCTCCCGGCCGCCCCTCCATTCTATCTTTCCGTTCCTGCAGTGACCTTCTGGTTCCTTACTGCCTCCGGGAAAGCAAGAGCCGGGCCAGCACTACCCTATCGCCGCCGCCCCCCCCCCAACTCCGGGAAGGTGCCTTTCTCAGTATTGAGCCGCAGAGGGAGGATGAAAAAGGTTGCTCCTCCCCAACCCAACCACACAACTCCAGGGTACAGACACGATGGGGAAATGGGAAGAGGGGAGCACTAGAAGGTGACAGCCCCGCAACGATTCGGGGATGGCGACAATTCTCGCTCCGGGAGAAACGCAAGGGAACCCCCACCCCGACCTCCTACACAAATGAATGAACCCCGGCTAGGATACGGATCTAGCCTGCTCAGTTCTTGCAATCCTGGAACCAAGATTAGAGGCCCGCAGACGCAGGTCTCGCCGCCCTCCGCTTCTCCATTTCCAAGCAAGCCCCGCAGCCCTTAACCCGCTAAGCTGTTTAGACAGTGCCCCTGCCTCCAACTACGCCAAAGGCGACACCCTCCCCCACCCCTCGATCCCGTTCCGGCCGGGCCTCCAGCCGCTGCTTCCTTTCCCACCACCCTCGGAACGGCCCTCACCAGCCAAGCCCAGTCGCACCTGGAGATGCTCCTGAAAACGAATTGGCAGAATCTGGGCCATGGCGCTGTCGGTAAGCTCTCCTCCTGTCACTGGGGCTGTGGGGCAGTGGCTGCCCAGGCTCTCCAAGGGAGAGGAGGAGAAGGGGAAGGGGGGAGGCCGGGCTCAGTAGGATACTCTCCGGGGACGCAGGAAACTGGCAGGCGGACGAAGAGCTGGGGTCGGGGGCGGAGGCTCCAGGGGCCGGGAGAGCCGCAATGGCGGAACCGGGAGCAGCGCAGACTCCGGAAACGGCTGTGCCCTGCGGAAGGATCCCGGGAGAACTCCGCCCCGCCGCTTCACCGCTCCGCCTTATGTAGCCTTCCACGGGTGCCGCGCCAGGGCCGGGCGTAGGAATCCGGGGACGCAGTGCGCCGACAGCGCTCCCGGCGGACGCGATTGCAGGGATGAGAGGGAACGAGGGACTATTTTTTTTAGGCTCATCACTTTCCCTAGTCTCGGGTTTCTTCCTTCCCCCTCCCCCCCTTTTTTTTCACATTTTGCCACATCATGCGACTGGGGCGACCGACGTCATTTCCGTAGGCGTTGTAGGTCCCGCCCACGCACTTCCGGGTGCACGTGATGCTGCTAGCGAAAGGTCGGAGCCCCTCACTACCACCACCACCACCCCTACTACTACAAGCACCTTTAACCCCGCCCCATAGCTACTGCCTTAAGTGGATAGCGAGGGTTAGGCAGGGCCGCAGCTTCTAGGGACTTGGTGGCCTTTGGGCCACCTGGAGGGAGGGCGGCCTCTACGGCGTTCCAAAGGAGGATGCCAAGCCGGGGAGGCTCGGCCTCCCGCCCAGGGTGACTCAGGGAAACGCGTTGCGTGCGGTTCTCCTCAAGGCCGCTGCAGCCGCCTCCCCCGCCTGGTTCGTGCAGTGGGTGGGTGCGGACTCCTCGGGAGGGGGTCGCGGGGGCGTCGGCCGCCTCCCGGCCCAGACGGGTTCTCTGACGGCTGCAGACCTTGACGCGGGTTCCGAGTGGACCCGGCATGCTCTTCGGCGCCCCTCGGCTAGTGAGCTCCGAGGACGCAGACCGTTCGTAGGGCGTCTCTGCGGTCGGTCACTGGGTGGACTCAGCCTAGTCTAGAGATGCGGTCGGCGTTCAGGGACTGGAGTAGCATGAGGAACGCTGAAGGAGTGGAGCTGGAGTGTTTAGGGCCCTCAGATGATGAGTCTGGAAGGTGCAGGTAGATGAAGGGTGGCTGGTAAAACCCTAAGGGGCTTCTTGAAGCAAAGGGATGGACTGTTTTAGGGAGCGGAGCCCCTGAGGCTGACTTGTATGTAGTAGCACTGTGGGATGTAAGCCGTTCAAAACCGGAGCACCGACTCCTTCAACAGCATTAAGATATCGACGGCATTCGTTATCGATTAATACTCGTCCCAGGACTTTCTTGATAAAGATTTCATAATAGCACCAATATGATAGGTTGAAAGAACTCAATCCAATGCCCTTCCTCTTCAATGCCCTCTTCGCCTGAAGAACACTAAGTCTAGGTGTACAGTAATTTTATGTAAGCAGTTTTAGAGAACTCTGCTTAGTCATTTTAGTTGCTTTCAATGTTCTCAAAAATACTGTCTGTAATGCCTAGGGTGAGAGAAGAATCTGGCAGGTGAAAAGGTAGACTGTTCTGGAAAGAGCCTTGCCACCATATTACAGGATTACTGATTATGCTTATAGAATTAAATTTTATTTTGTTAAGACAAGTACTTTAATGTGTTGAGTTCTTCAACATTTGAAATGATCATTTTATTTGAAATAACTGCTTCAATTAAATTCCTTTTTAGAAGTGAGTTATTGTTTCATTACATTAATGACAGTGGCTTAATCAAACTGCATTTCAGTCTCAGAATCCGGAATTCTAAGAGCTTTATCATGAGCAGGTTACCACAGTTTGATGTATGGACAAGTGATTTGTATTTTCATAGACCATCTAATTTTAAGTACATTTAGAATCCCCAAAGCAATTGAGTTAACCTGTGGAAGAGCTAACCAGAGTGCACTGAGGTTCAGTTAACATGACTGCTGTCATCACACATAGAAATATCAGGAATACGTTTGTCTTCAGAAATTGTTTAGGAAGAAGAAAAGTAAATTGTGATTCCCAAATCAGCAACTTACCCTTAAAATCAATGCAGATTTTTTTCAAGAGAAAAAAAATCTGATGGACAGGAAAAAAATGATCAAACAATTAAAAAATTCAGCCCAATGCATGAAGGGGGGGCATTGTGGTGCATACATGTAATTCCCATACCACAGAGCCTGGGGCAGAAGAATATAGACTTCAAGACATACATGGTCCATAGCAGGACCTGTTTCAAAATTTAAAACAATTCCCCCAAATGGCATGTCCTTTCAAGATCAGTAACCTAAGTGGTAATAAAAGATGTTTATATGATAATGCTATCAAAATTTCCAACAGAAAGGTCATTTCCCTGGTTTAGAAACACCAAAGGCTGAGGCACAAGTTTCCTAAGCTATACCTGGAAGACATGATTTCAGGCATTACTTTTTTTTTTTTTTTTTTTTTTTCTGAATGTGTATGAATGTACTGTCTGCATGCAAGTCTGTGCACCCGTGTCGTGCAACGCCGCGGAGGTCAGAAGAGGGTCTCGGATTCCCCTGGAGCTGGAGCCCTCCTGGAACCGGAGCTTCAGACGGCTCTCGGCCGCCATGTGGGTGCTGGGGATCGAACCCGGGTCCTCTGCAAGAGCGGTCGGCGCTCTTAACCGCTAGGCCATCTCTCCAGCCCCAGGCATTACTTTAAATTAGAATTCATACCCAAATAAGCTCCCAAATCAATCCTGCCATCCAGAATGGTGTCTTTTGTCTATAACACTACTGCAAAGGACGACTCATCAGCCTAGCTTTTAATTTTAGATATTTTAGTAAGAGAGCCATGTTAGTAAATGGTCAAAGTCTTTAAAGCAGTTTTATAGCATGTTCATCAATAGTTAAGTCCTTGCATAGCAAATGCCTTAACAAAAAGTAACATTGCTTGGTCTGTTGTTTTGAGGAATTCCAATTTCTCAAAAACTATACAAGAAATTTATACTGTGCACCAGTTTTATATTTTATACCAGAACTCTGAAGTCTAAATATGTATGACTCTCAACTCCTGGAAGGAAGGGAGGGAGGGAGGGAGGGAGGGAGAGAGGGAGAAAGGAAAGAAACCAATCAATCCTTTTAAATCCTTTTAGGATTAGTTACTTGAGACTCTGCTCCCCCCCCCCCAAAAGACAACTTTTGTAACCAGACACATTATGGTTTACTTAGGAGGCTGAGGCAGTAGGATTCCTGTAAGTTCAAGTCCAGCCTTGGCTACAGAGAGAAAAAAAAAAGCCACCCCTCCTATTGTCAGGTTCTTCTCCAAAGGCAGCCCTGGCCCTAAAGCCTTTTAAAAACCAATGTCTTGGGGCTGGAGAGATGGCCTAGCAGAAAAATAAAATAAAATAAAAACTGATGTCTTAAAAACAGCTTGAGGAGGGCTGGAGGGATGGCCTAGTGGTTAAGAGTGCTGACTGCTCTTGCAGAGGACCAGGGTTCCATCCCCAGCACCCACATGGCAGCTAAGAACTGTCTGAAACTCCAATTCCAGGAGAACTCCAGTTCCAGGGGAATCCGACGCCCTCTTCTGACCTCCGCGGCATTGCACAACACGGGTGCACAAATCTACATGCAGACAGTACATTCATACACATTAAATAAAAAAAATAAAAAAAATAAAAAAAACCAGCTTGAGGGGCTGGAGAAATGGCCTAGTAGTTAAGAGTGCCAACTGCTCTTGAAGAGGACCAGGGTTCAATTCCTACATGGCAGCTGAGAACAGTCTTTGGCTCCAGTTCCAGGGAAATCTGACACCCTCTTCTGACCTCCGCAGCATTGCATGACACAGGTGCACAGACCTACATGCAGACAGTACATTCATACACATAAGAAAATAAAAAAAACAGCTTGAGCCTGCTGCACTGTAAAAGTCACAGAGGAAAGGCATTCCTCAGATGTTCAAAGATTAATTTGAAAGCAGAACTTTAAAACTAATGCTTTGTGCCAAATATAATTGAGATTTTAATGAAGCTATAAGAGACATAAATTTCAGCATTAACTAAGTAAAATAACTGGTTTTGCCATTTAAACAGCAGCTTTGAAATATCTCAGCCTCTCTAGGGCTGATAGGAATCCCAGCTGGATTAGACTAGGTCTTTATCTTTTCATGCAAAATAAGAGCACGACATCACATGTAAGAAAATGAATAACCTGGGGTGGAGAGATGGCCTAGAGGTTAAGAGTGCCGACTGCTTTTGCAGAGGACCCACATGGTGGCTGAGAACCATCTTCAACCCCAGTTCCAGGGGAATCCGACACCCTCTTCTGACTTCCGACGCATTGCATGACACGGGTGCACAAACCTACATGCAGACAGTACATTCATACACATACAAAAATAATTTTTTTTAAAAAAAGAAAATATCCCTTGGGTCTCAGGTATTGAATCCAGTAACCAACTGTGTTTTAGTTCTTTATGAGCAGACTGTAGGAAGAACTGATGAAGTAGGAAGAACTCACAAAGTATGAAAAACAAACATTTGCAGAACAAAATGGCCTTTCTAGCCAAATGTGGTGGAACACACCTTTAGACCCAGCCTTTAGTCTCAGCACTCAAGAAGCAGAAGCAACCAGATCACTGTGAGTGCAAGGATAGCCTGGTCTACATAATTTCCAGGCCAGTGCTACACAGTTAGACCTTGTCTGAACAAAACAAAACAGATGGCCCTTTTTTTTTTTTTTTTTTTTTTTTGGTTTTCGAGACAGGGTCTCCCTGTAGTCCCACCTGTCCTGGAACTCACTCTGTAGACCAGGCTGGCCTTGAACTCACAAAGATCCGCCTGCCTCTGCCTCCTGAGTGCTAGTCGTGCGCCACTTTCTATTTTAGTATGAAATGGGCCTGAGTTTGTAAGACGTGATTCACTACTCAGGTTTGTCTAGAACCATTTATGGACAAGTTATAATGTATCATAGATGGCGGTAAGATCTGTGAGAATGTGAAAAGCTAAGGCTAGCCTAGGGTCATATTATACAGAGCCCTCCCATATTTTCTAACAGGTAGATCCCAGGTGAAAGAATATCTCACAACTTTCCCTTGAGAAGTCATCACAGAGGGATGGTGGGTCATATGCATGTGGTAATCCCAGTACTTGGAAAGCTAAGGTAGGAGAATCACTCTGAGCGTGAGGCTAGCCTAGGCTACAGAGTGAGTTCCAGGCCTGACTAGGTAATAGAGTAAGACCCTATCCCCAAAACAGCTCCCTAAGAGTCATCTCAGGCCGTATAAATGTAGTGATTCATTGACCATTGTGGAAGCATTTTTAATCCTGATTATCAACAAATGCCAGTAATATCCCTTTCCACCCAATAACAAGTCATAGAAGCTTGAGAGGTTCTGTGGAATGCAAAGGCACCCGGGCAGGAAGTGGAGGAGTAGAGTGTGAGAATGATAATTTATAGGCCTGTTCCTCCTAGTTCCTTTGTGTTTGTGTGTGGGTGTGGGTGTGTTTGAGACAGGGTCTCCCTCTAGCCCTAGCTGGTCTGGAACTCAGAAGACCAGGCTGGCCTCAGACTCACAGAGATCTGCCTGCCTCAGCCTCCCAAGTGCTGGGACTAAAGGCACCACGCCTAACACACATGATTTTTTTCTTTTTTGGTCTTTTTGAGACAGGGTCTCTCTGTAGCTCTGGCTGTTCTGGAACTCGCTATGTAGACCAGGTTGGCCTTGAACTCACAAAGATCTGGCCTCTACCTCAAGTACTAGGATTAAAAGCATGCGCCACCACGTCCAGCTATGAATTTTTTTTTTTTTTGGTCTTTTTGAGACAGGGTCTCCCTGTAGCCCCAGCTGTCCTGGAACCCACTCTTTAGACCAGGCTGGCCTTGAACTCACAAAGATTCGCCTGCCTCTGCCTCCCAAGTGCTGGGATCAAAGGCGTGCGCCACCACGCTTGGCTTGAATTTTTTTAAAAAGCTTAAAAACAGATACAAGAAGTCAGGTATGTGGTGCACTGCTTTAATCCCACTACCCAGGAGGTAGAGTCTGGCAGATTTCTGTGGGTTGCAAGCCACCCAGGGCAACATAGTAAGACCATGTCTTAAAAAAGAAATTGATCGCTAATAATTAAGGAAATGCAAATCAAAACCACTTTAAGATATCATCTTACTCCAATAAGACTGGCTAGCATCAAGAAAACAAATGATACCAAGTGCTGGAGAGGTTGTGGGGAAAGGGGAACACTCATCCACTGCTGGTGGGAATGTAAACTCATACAGCCACTATGGAAAGCATTGTGGAGAACCCTTGGAAGACTTGGAATGAACTTGCCACCCGACCTAGCCATACCACTCCTAGGCATGTACCCTCAAGACTCATCTTACCACAGAGATACATGCACAGCCATGTTTATTGCAGCTCTCTTCACAACAGCAAGGAGGTGGAACCAACCCAAGTGCCCCTCAACTGACGAGTGGATAGAGAAAATGTGGTACATCTACACAATGTAGTTCTATGCAGTGGTAAAGAAAGATGACATCATGAACTTTGCAGGTAAATGGCTGGAGCTAGAAGATATCATGCTGAGTGAAGTAACACAGTCCTAGAAAAACAAACTAATGGTATCCCTCATCTGTGGATGCTAGCACCAATTACGTAATTGTATGGCAAACTGAGCAATGTCAATGTGATCTGAAAACAACTGTGCTCTTACATTATGAATCCCTTAAAATATAATAAATTAAAAAAAAGAAATTGAGGGGATAGAGAGATGGCTCAGCAGTAATGACTGCTCTTATAGAGGACCCAGGTCTGATTCTCAGCACCCACATAGTGGCTAACACTTGTAACTGCAGTTCGAGGGGAATTCCACACTCTTACGTCCTCCGGCATTGCATGATAGCTGCACTTACATATGTGTAGGCAATGCACTCAAACACATTAAAAAAATTTTAAGCCAGGCATGGTGGTGCATGCCTTTAATCCCAGCACTTGGGAGTCAGAGGCAGGCAGATCTTTGATATTCAGGCCAGCTGGGGCTACAGGGAGACCTTTTCTCAAAAGGACCAAAATAAATTAAATAAATAAATAAATCTTATTGAACATATATAGATTTTACTGGATAAGATTTTTTTGGTGTTTTTGTTTTGTTTTGAGACAGGGTCTCCCTCTAGCCCCAGCTGGCCTGGAACTCAATATATAGACCAGGTTGGCCTTGAACTCAGAGATCTGCCTTTGCCTCTTAAGTACTGGGATTAAAGGCATGCACCACCTTGTCCAGCTTCCTCTCAATCTTCTCAATGGAAACTGAGAAATGGAATTTCCTTTATTAATGCTATCAGTTATGTCAAAGCTGTAATGATGACATTCCCCTCTAACAAATCCACACATTTCATAAAATCCCAAGTCCATAGGTTGGCTTTTAAAGATTTCCATGATCTGACTTTGACTAGTATTTTCAGATTACTTTGCTGTGTATATTCTATGCACCAGGTAAACTGGACTGTTAGTCACCCTTCTAAATATCCAGAACTTTTTAGAAAAAGATTTTTTTAAAAGTGTATGTACCTGTTCTTGGGACTGTACATGAGTGCAGTACTCACAGAGACCAGAAGAGGGCATCAGATATACTGGACCTTGAGATGTCATGTGGGTGATGGGACTTGCCCAGGCCCTGTGGAAGAACAGCTCTTATCTGCCAAGCCATCTCTCCAGCCCCATATTTATTTTTTATTATTTTTAACATGAACATGTGCACATGCAGCTTTGTCCCCTGATCTGTGTTGGTCCAAGTTGTTCCTAATACCCATGTTTATTGTAACTTCATTCTCCAAGAAATAATTTTCCTTATAATCCAACACATATATATAATAACTTAAAAATACATGTAGAGCTGGGCATGATGGTACTGGGGAGGCAGAGGCAGGTGAAACTTTGTGAGTTCAAGGCTAGCCTGCTCCACATACTGAGTTCCAGGCAAGCTGGGGCTACAGGAAGACCCTGTCTCAAAAAGGCAAAAAAAACAAAAACAAAACCTGTATCTATACAGATATAGATATCTAGAGCTAAAGATATAATTCAGTGAGTTGACTAGTATGTATGAGGCCCAAGGTTCAACCCAAACCACCACGTAAAAACATACGCTGGCACATGTCTTAATTCCTACCTCTTGGTAAATGGAAGGAGGAGGATCAGAAATTCAAGGTGATCAGGTGATCGTCAGCTACAGTTTTAGGCCAGGCTGGGCTCTACGTGAGATAGTGTTTCAAAACTAAAAACAAGCAGGGCGTGGTGGCGCATGCCTTAATCCTAGCACTCTGGAGGCAGAAGCAGGTGGAGCTTTCTGAGTTCAAGGCCAGCCTGGTTTACAGAGTGAGTTCCAGGACAGCTAGGGCTACAGGGAGACCCCCCCAAAACAAAACAAAACAAAAAAACTGAAAACAGTTTTCATCCATAAAACTGATTCAAGCAAGGATCAATTGATAAATTCTTATGAGTGTGATGTTTTAATAATTCGGGAGTATCTTCCCCTCAAATTACTTTTTAAATTGAAAAAAATATATAATGCATATCTGGGCGTTATGTAGTTGTGCAGCCTTGTCAAATGACAGCTTCGTAGAGTTGATTCTCTCCTTCCATCTTTATATGAGTCTTGGGAAGCAAATTCAAGCTAAACAGGCCAGCCCTAAATTACTTTTGAATAAGAGTAGTTGAAGAAATTAAAAACAAAAACAAAATAAAAGCAAATACCATGTGCCTTCAGATGTAATAACTTAGGAGGGATTGTGAATAGCTTACCTAACATTCAAGTAAAAACAGTGTAACTATAGGGCTGGGAACACCCCTCATTATGCAAACATGAGTACCTGAGATCCTCAGCACGTTTATAAAAAACTGAGCATAGCAGCTCGTGCCTGTAATTCCTGGAGACAGGAAGATTCTAGGGTTTTCTGGTAGCCAGTCTGCTCAGTTGGTAGGGAAGATTCTGGGGTTTGCTGGTAGCCAGTCTGCTCAGTTGGTAGGGAAGATTCTGGGATTTACTGGTAGCCTGTCTGCTCAGTTGGTAGGCCCTGTGTTCAGTGACAGATCTTATCTTAAAAAGTAAGGTGGGCCGGGCGTGGTGGCGCATGCCTTTAATCCTAGCACTTGGGAGGCAGAGGCAGGCGGATCTTTGTGAGTTCAAGGCCAGCCTGGTCTACAAAGTGAGTTCCAGGACAGCTGGGGCTACAGGGAGACCTGTCTCGAAAAGACCAAAAAA
>VZQC01000689.1:179468-230509 GCA_009823505.1 Rhizomys pruinosus | reverse complement strand
GGGGGGGGGCACGGGACTGGGGGGGACCTTCCGCTGGGCTCAGGAGATCTCAGGGTAATTTCTTATAAAACAGGTATAACTACCCTTTTTTAATTGACTGATAGGCATAGGAACTGTGAAAGGACAATTATCTAGAGCCGAATTCAATAGTAAAGTCTTTATAAGCTGTGTAATTAAGCAAAATATATTAGTACAGGAAAGCTCTGACATCAGCAATGAATTATTCTGCCTAGGAGATGTTGACTAGGGGATTCAAACCTCCCCCCCGCCCCCCGCGAAAATTATAAAGGCCCTTTGCCTATAAGTGGGATATATGCAAGGAGAAAGGCAGTAAGTCCGTGTTGTTGACCTGGTGTGAGCATGAAAAAATGTTATGAGATGTCACTTGCTAACATACAACTGGCCTCTGAAATGCCAGAGAGCATTACCAACAGCAACTAAAGCAATACAGCAAAATATTGGTCTCCTTGAGACAAGCAAGACTCCTCTGTCAGTATCAGCTACACGTCAACAGCCTGGAGATACTGTGCAACAGTGGCAGCCATGTGTCTATATATATCCCAAATCTAATTGGCTATTAGCTCTCTCCTTGGAGGAATAACTCACAGTAGATGCCACAAGCTTATGTCCTCTAGTGGTTAGGAGATTTTATAAGCCACAATAAGAACTTGTCACCCTTTATAGAGAAACCACAGTTTGTGGATTACCATACCATCCAAACATCTGTCTATGCTCACAGCTTAGCTTGCCATAATAATTAGTACTGCTTAAATGCCTGTACATCCAATTGCTTGTGCTTTATTAGTATGACTAAAAAAGGTATCACTGGATAAGCTGTCAACCCATGAAGGGAAACAACCTGAATAAACTAGAGTCCAAAATGACAACTCCAAAGAAAGTAGACTGTTACCCACTTGTGCCCCTTTCCCAAAGCCTAGGGAACAAATTGCGGAAGAGGAGGCGTGGTAGAATATAAGGGCTGCGAAGAGATAGGGGTGAATCATAAGACTACATCAATTTAGACTGGACTCCTAACTGATCAACATGCCTGTGCTTACAAGCATCACCAACTGGACTATGGGAACCCTGGGTTGTTCGAAATTTGGACAAAGATACTTGCAAAATGCACCAATTACCTAATTATACAGCAAACTGAGTAACATCAATGTTTTTTTGTTTTGTTTTGTTTTGTTTTTTGTCTTTTCGAGACAGGGTCTCCCTGTAGCCCCAGCTGTCCTGGAACTCACTCTGTAGACCAGGCTGGCCTTGAACTCACAAAGATCCGCCTGCCTCTGCCTCCCAAGTGCTAGGATTAAAGGCGTGCGCCATCACGCCCGGCATAACATCAATGTTATCTGAAAACAACTGTGTTATTATATTGTAGAATCCCTTAAAAAATAAAAGAGGAAAAATAAATAAATAAATAAGAAAAAAAATCTGCAAAAAAAAAATGTTCTAAAGGTGTTGTATGTAAGGGACATACAACATTGTGAAGGTGCTTAATGCACTTAAAAATGATAAACTTTAAGCCAGGCATGGGGGCGGGGTACCATGCCTATAATCCCAGCACTTTCGAGGTAGAGGCAGGAGGAGAATCAGGATTTCAATGTCATCTTCAGCTAATTATTGAGTTTTAGGTTGACCTGGACTACATAAGCCCCTGACCCTGTCTCAAAAAAAAAAAAAAAAAAAAATACAAAGCAAAGAGGCTGCAAAAATGGCTCAGTGGTTAAGAGCACTGGCTGTTCTTGCAGATAACCTGGATTTGATTCCTAGCGCTCACATGGCGGCTAACCAGTAACTGGAGTTCCAGGGAATATGATGCCCTTTTCTGACCTCTGTAGGCAATGCGCAACATGGGTTGCACTTACATATATATGAAGGCAATACATTCATAAACATAAAATAATAAATATAACATTAAAATCAAAAATTAAATTTTTTACCAAAATCAAAACAGAACTGAAAAACAGAATGGTAAGTAAAGGTCCAAAAACACGTACCTTGCTATATGCTTACATTCAGATAAAACAGTAAGAGTTAGGCCAGGCATGGTGGCGCACACCTTTGATACCAGCACTCGGGAGGAAGAGACAGGCGGACCTCTGTGTTCAAGGCCAGCTTGGTCTATACAGCTAGCTCCAGGCCAGCTGGGACTAAATGGAGACCCTTTCTCAAAAAGACCAAAAAATAATAATAATAATAAGAGTTACAGACCTTTGTACAGTGACAAACCACAGACCAGAGGGTGGGTACCTGGCTAAGGAGCACAGGAGCTCCTGTAAGGTGAAAGGATGGATTACTAAATGGTATGAAACTTTAGGAGGTAGGTTTATTATCTTGAGTATTGAGGATTTCACAGGTTTATACAGATGTTCAAACTCACCAAACTGAACACTTAACTATGTAAAATTATATACATTTTATTATTTTTATTTTATGAGTATTGCCTGCATGTATATGAAGTGCACCTGTGTTGTGCAATGCCTACAGAGGCTAGAAGATGTCAGATCCACTGGAACTGGAGTTTCAGGTGGCTATACACTACCATGTGAATGCTGGGAACCAAACCTGGTCCTCTGCAAAAGGAGTCAGTGCTCTTAACAGCCTGACATTTTTTGTTTGTTTTTTGAGACAGGGTCTCCCTATAGCCCCAGCTAGCCTACAGCTTGCTATGTAGACCAGACTAGCCTCGATCTCACAGAGATCCTGCCTCTGCCTCCTGAGTGCTACCTCCTGACAGCTGGCATGCTGTCACCATGTTGGCCATGTTTTTAAATTTACTGGGTGGTGGGGGTAGGATAGGCATGCCTTGCCACAGAGCTAGTGTGGAGATCAGAGATCAGAGGACAACTTTTAGGAGTTCTCCCCTTCTACCATGTGGGTTCTGGGGAATGAACTTAGGTTGTCAGGCTTAGTGGCAGGTGCCCTTACCTGCTAAGTAATCTCACCAGTCTAATATGTCAAATTTAATGTGTGCTAATTATATTTCAATAAAACTATTTTTAAATATCTTCATTTCTGCAGATATATTTATTACTTCTAAGAATCGTGGTTCAGAGAGATGGTTATATAGAAAAGGAAGCAGAAAGGTAAGGTAGTGGACTAGAAAGGGTGGCCACAGTAAATGTACCGCACTGGCAATTCAACACAGCACCAATAGGCCTAAAGTGCTACTTGAGGGAAAAACCTACAGCAATCACCTGTTTAAGTTTCCTGATTAGTTCTCGAAGTTGAGCTTCTACTCGAAATGCAGAAAATAAGCACCTCCAATGAATCCAATGTTTTTGGCACCATGAAGCTGGAGCTCCACTACAAAACAAAAATACTGTTATGTTGAGATATCTTCTAAATGAAAAAGAACAAATATTCTCTTTTCTAGTGCAAAAATGGAAAGCACCCACATGTGGTGGCACACACTTGTAACCAGACCACTTGGGCAGTAAAAGCAGAAGGACCAGGAGTTCAAGGTCATCCCCTACTGAAATGCAACTTTGAAGCTAGCCTGGGCTACCTGAGAACCTGCCTCAAAACCACAATCAAATGAAACAAATAATAAAAAAAGAAACCCATAAGCAATTGTCAACTCTTTAGGAGACTTGGCCAAGTATAAAAAAGCATTAAAAGTTTGAAAAAGCAATGTCATTTCCTCTGACTAAAAAAAAAACTTGTAAACAGGCTTCTTTTTCCATGTATTAATAAATATCTAATTGTTTCATCTAAAGTATTTACATAGCAATGTAGTCTGGACCCTCATTTGATTAACCTGATTGAACAAACAACCCCTCACCCCCCGCTGGAAGGTGGGGCTGTGGGTGTTTGGGCACAACAGCCTGCAAATTGGTTATACATGAAGGATGCTTGTACTCATGGATTATCACTTATAGCTAAAAAATGGAAAAAAAAAAACTGAGAGAGATATGCAGGACAGTCATGGCAGAATGCATGATCTCGGTTGGGGTGGGGGTAGGGGTGAAGGGAAGGGGAGATATGCCTGAACTGAATTGGAAAATGATGTATGAAATGCACAAAGCATCAATAAAAAAAAATGTTGAGAAAAAAAAAAAAAGAAACAAAATTCAAAATCATTTTCAGGGTTTGAGGAAAGAAGAGATCCAATACTATACATTAAATGGCTACTAAGTAACATAACAGTCACCTACTATCTCACTTGTGCTGCAAATGCCCTAAGATCAGAGTCATCCTCACTGAACCTCAGTGTCTAAAGGTCATACATGGCTAAGTATGTACTGGAACTACAGTCAAGTCAACATTTTCCAATACAAAGGATGATCTCACATACCTTGATTTGCACTGTTCAAAGATAACAGCTAAAGTTGCAAAATCATTAAATCCTCCAGCTTTTGCTGCCAGTTCTCGATGTCTCTGCTCTGCTTCCTTCTGGTACTCCGGATCAACTAAAAGGCAAATCAGAGCCACGGTTTACTTCTACACTACATCAAGTGCCTACATTTACTTTGCCCTCCACTGTCCCCCAAGTTCATCAAAGCCTGTATCATTCTCTGGGGAGCAATAAAGTAGAATTAAGTTAGTTCTTAAGGAGCTCTAATTTCTTCCATAGGTCCTCCTCCTCTTCTCCACCCCCCCCTCCTTATTATTCTTTGTTTGTAAGCAGCAGTACCCTTAACTCAGGCTGACCTGAAATTTGGTATGTAGCCCAGCTCTCTCTGTTTGTCTTTAAAATAGTATTTGGAATATACTTATATATTTTCTGTAAGTTAATTAAAAAAAAAGTCACTGTACAGGCTGGGGAGATGGCTCAGCATTAAAAGCACTGGACCCAGTTTTAGTTCCCAGGACCCACAGGGCAGCTAACACTGTTAACTCCAGTTGCAAGGGATCTGATACCCTCTTCTGGCCTCCATGGGCACTAGGAA
This sequence comes from Rhizomys pruinosus, assembly GCA_009823505.1. Lineage (NCBI taxonomy): Eukaryota > Metazoa > Chordata > Mammalia > Rodentia > Spalacidae > Rhizomys > Rhizomys pruinosus. Next base: position 225,611 of record VZQC01000689.1, on the reverse strand, counting down.
TGCACTTGTTGCACTTACATGTGAGCAAGGAAAACATTCATAAACAAAAAATAAAATAATTTGTCCTGGGTATGGTGGTACATGCCTTTAATATCATCACTCAGGAGGCAGAGGCAGGTGAATCTATGAGTTCAAGGCCAGTCTGGTCTACATAGTGAGTTCCAGGCTAGCTGGGGGCTATAGATAGTCTCTAGGTTAAAAGTTTCTCAATTTATAATGATGTAATGGAATACTCTATGGATGCAGTGGAGGCGTTATCTCAAATTTTGTATTTTCAATTTTCCCAACATGCAGCATAATACTCCCTCCCTCACAATGTTGGCAGGGTCAGGAGCCTCCACTTCATCAGCCATATAATTGGGAAATAAACAACAGATACTCAACAATATACCATGTAGCCTAGCTATGTTCTATAGGTTAATGTATTAAATTTATATCTGACTAAGGGTATTTTCAAGTTATAGTGAGTTTTTCAGGATATACCCCCATCATTAGTCAAGGAGCACTTGTATTGAGTTTTGTGTTCTGCCAAACATTTTCTATGTATAAGCAAACACCTATAGAGTATTTATTTTTATATATTTTTTAAAGACAGGCCTGGAACTCACACTGTAGACCAGGCTGGCCTTGAACTCACAGAGATCTGCCTGCCTTTGCCTCCCGAGTGCTGGGATTAAAGGCATGAGCCACCATGCCCAGCTTAAAGACGGGTTCTTAGCCGCCATGTGGGTGCTAGAAATGGTACACAGGTCCTCTGCAAGAGCAGTCAGAGCTAACTGCTAAGCCATCTCTCCAGCCCCGAGTATTTATTTCATACAAATGTTCTGAATATTCTTCTATTCATTCAGGAACAGCTGTACATCAGTACTTACAAAATTATCAGAAACAGTGATCAAAAGTAAAAATAAATAAAAGTGGGCTGGAGAGATGGCCTAGCGGTTAAGAGCACAGATTGCTCTGCAGAGGACCCGGGTTCGATCCCCAGCACCCACATGGCGCTGAGAATCGTCTGTAACTCCAATTCCAGGAGAACTCCAGTTCCAGACGAATCTGAGACCCTCTTCTGACCTCCACAGCATTGCATGACACGGGTGCACAGACCTACATGCAGACAGTATATTCATACACATAAATAAATTTTTAAAAAATTAAAAAAAAACAAAAATAAATAAAAGTGCTTATTGAGCAAGTCCAACAACTTGAGTTTGATTCCCAAAACCCACATAAAAGTCAAAGGAGAAAACTGACTCCACCTAGCTCTCCTCCCACCTACCTACACATGTTCCATGACACACATGTACATTATAGACAGACAGACAGGCAGACGGGAAAAACAAATACAAAGGCTGAGTGTGGTGGTAGACACCTGAAATTCCAGGAATTGGGAGGTAGAAGCAAAGGCAGATGGATCTTTTTGAGTATAAGGACACAGCAAGTTTCAGACTATCTAGGGCTACATAGTGAGACCCTATCTCAAAACCACTGACATATACACACACTCTACAAGAGACAGATTGAGAGAGAGAAAACGAGAGAAACAGAGTCAAAGACACTGAAAGGTCCAGGAGATGTATCAAACCAGACAAACATACCAAAAATAATCATTCAAAGGCTCTGGAGACCCAGGAATGGTGGTTCACACCTATGACTCTAATGCTTGTGAGGCTGGGGCAGGAGGGCTACGATAGTTTAAAGGCATCTTGGGTTATATAGTTCCAGGTTAGCCTGGGTGACCCTATCTCAAAACAATCAAGAAAAAGTCTATAGTGGGGGCTGGAGAGATAGCCTAGCGGTTAAGAGCGCCGACTGCTCTTGCAGAGGACCAGGGTTCGATCCCCAGCACCCACATGGTGGCTGAGAACCATCTGTAACTCCAGTTCCAGGGGAATCCGACACCCTCTTCTGACCTCCGAGGCATTGCACGACACGGGTGCACAAACCTGCATGCAGACAGTACATTCGTACACATAGAAAATAAATAAATAGGGCTGGAGAGATGGCCTAGCAGTTAAGAGCGCCGACCGCTCTTACAGAGGACCCGAGTTGGATCCCCAGCACCCACATGGCGGCCGAGAACCATCTGAAACTCAAATTCCAGGAGAACTCCAGTTCCAGGGGAATCCGACACCCTCTTCTGACCTCTGCGGCACTGCACGACTCGGGTGCACAAACTTGCATGCAGACACTACATTGATACACATACAGAAATAAATAAAATTAAAAAATAAAAATAAAAAAAATAAATAAAATTTTAAAAAATATTAAAACAAAAAGTCTATAGTGGCTATCCAAGGACAAACACATGAGATTTAGGAAGAACAGCAAGAACCTGGGCAAATTTAGCACATCTTTAATCCAAGCACCTGGGAGGCAGAGGCACTCTATGAGTTTAAGGCCAGCCTGGTCTACATAGAAAGTTCTAGACCAGCCAGAGCCACCGAATGAAACACCATCTCTAAACAAAACAAAAACCAAAAGCAGCAGGCAGGGCGTCCTTCCTCCCCATGGTTCTGATGAGAAGGGTCCCTGGAGGCACCCTTTCCCTCATTCCCAATTCCTAATCTGTAGGGAAGATTAGAATAAAACAGCTAAGGAAGACTACAGTTCTCCACAGCTCTGTAACACAGAGGAGCTGACTGAGTGAGTACAGAAGATCCCACAACACTCAGCCTCCTACAGCTGCTGTTCCAGGTTTGTTGCTTTGTTTGCAGCCAGTGACCATCCAGAGATTCCACTCTGTGCAAGGAAAGATGCAGTATAGCAGAGACAACTGCAGCCATTCACACCATTCCATACCCCATGCTTCCTATTTTATGGGGCAGTCACTGAAGGACAGACCCCCTACCCCATTCACCCTTCTTCAAGCTCCTGCTGCACAGCAATGGAGGTGATTCCCGAATGAGGATGGGAACAATCATCATTGAAGACCAACAACATACAAGTTGCCCTGCCATCACACTCAGATTTATTCAGCTCAATCCACGGAACAATTTGTATGCCAGTGATGAGCTAGCAATCAATGGGAACTAAAAGATTGGTGTGATAACAACAAAAGCATAGCAGATAAAAATTAAACAGGCATATCAAAATGTTGTGTGGGAATCATTCAAGCTAAAACATTTCCTCCAGCAAAAGGGGCGTGGGGAGGGGCACATGAGATCTGAAACTGGAAAAACAAACAAACAAAACAAAAACAAAAACAAAAAAAACCCTAGAACTTAGAGAAGAGTCACAGGTTAGAATCCCCGAGGTTCTAAGAGCAGTAAGCAACTGCTGAGGGAGTACACCCTGACCAGCCAAGCTACCTGGGGAAGGCTCTGACCTGCGGAACTGCCTAAAAACTGCACGCGTACCGTTTTTCATTAGTCACAGACTGTGTTACCGTGGGCTATTCAGTTAGGTAGCTGCCTCAGAGTCATTCCTGCTCCTGTGACCCCTATTCACAGTCCTGTAAGTAATCCCAATAAACTCACTGGTCCACAAAGTTAGACTTTAGGAGAATCGTTACTTTGGTCTGTTGTCAGTTCCCTATCTAGGGTAAAGAGATGTTGTGGGGAGTCTCTCCAGAAAAAAGTATCACATAAGCTGGGTGTGGTGGCGCACACCTTTAATCCTAGCACTCAGTAGGCAGAGTATCACATAGCATTAGGGAAGTGGAGAGAGAAACTTGCTAAAACTTAGTGCTCTTCTCAAGATGCTGAGATGAAGCCTGTGATCCCAGCACTCAAGACGCTGAGATGAAGCCCGTGATCCCAGGACTCAAGATTCTAAGATGGAGCTGGTGATTCCAGGACTTTTTGGAGAAAAAAAAAAAATTAAAGGGAACAACAGCAACAAAAAGACTTGCTCAAAGAACTTACCCAAACAGTACACTTCTGCATCAAAAAAGTTAAAAAGAAAAAAAAAAGAAAAAAAAAAGACTTGAGAAAAAGATACAAGACAGGCCTTAACATGTAAGACAGAATGCATGTGTAGGGGGGTGGGGTGGCCATGGATGGGGGAAGGGCATAAACTTGATTAAGAAATATTGTATGAAATGTACAAAAGCTCAATAAAAAATTGAGGGGGGAAAAAAAACCCCAAAACAAAACAACTTACATGTTCTAGAAAGCTATGCTCATTCCCAGAACTTTGTTTCTGAGGAGCAAAGGGAATATGTGAGTCTCTGGTCCCTAGATAAGCAGAAGACAAAACTTACAAGCCTCACCTATGAAAATAGTCCTCAAGGGCTGGAGAAATGGGTAAGAATACTTGCTGTTCTTCCAGAGGACCTGAGCTTGATTCCCAGCACTCACATGGTGGCTAACAACCATCTGTAACTCTAGTTCCAGAGGATCCAACAGCCTCTGTGCACTTACATGCAAGGCAAAACACTCATGTACATAAAATAAAAATATTTTTTATTTATTTTTTTAATTTTATTTTTTTATGTGTATGAATGTACTGTCTGCATGTAGGTTTGTGCACCCATGTCGTGCAATGCCGTGGAGGTCAGAAGAGGGTGTCGGATTCCCCTGGATCTGGAGTTAAAGACAGTTTTCAGCTGCCATGTGGGTGCTGGGGATCGAACCTGGGTCCTCTACAAGAGCAGTCGGCACTCTTAACCGCTAGGCCATCTCTCCAGCCCCAAAATAATATTTTTAAAAAGAAAAGAAAACAGTCTTCAAACCACAGAACACAGAAGAAAGCATAACATGAAAATACTCTTGGTTTAAGAGGCTTAGGCAGAAACTCTGACAACATGATTGTGTGACCACTGAAGCTGACAACCCAACAAAATGAAAATTTTATAAGAGCTCAATACTAGATGTAGGCTGCCAGAATACGTAAACAAGCAGGGTGTGATAGCACACATCTTTAATCCCAGCATTAAGGAGGGAGAGGCAGGTGGATCTCTGTAAAATTGAGGCCAGACAGGTCTACACACAAAGTTCCAGGCCAAGTGGGGATTACAAGATCTCCCCCTCTCTCACACACAAACAAAAATAACCCACCAAAAAAAAACACCTAAGCTATCATCTTATCTTCTCCCAAGTCAATTTCTGAGTTCCTTAAAGATTAGTTTTGCCTTTTATGAAATAATACAATTATACAGTGTATTAGTCAGGGTTCTCTAAAGAAACAGAAGCAACAGGATGAATATATATAACTATATACAATTTATTGATGAATATATATAACTATATACAATTTATTGATTTGCTCACGTGACGGAGCTCAACAGTAGCACCGAACTGGAGAGGCCGGGAATCCAGGGAACTGCTCAGTCCGCAAGGCTGGATGTCTCAGGAGTCCCAGTCTAGTTCCGAAGGCCCGAATGGATTCCAGGAGATCTGCCAGTCTCAGTACACGCTGGGATCCGAAAGGTTGATCACCGCAGCAAGACAAACTCACCAGATGAGAGAAGCAAGCCGCAGGAGGAAAAAAAGGGACCAGCTCCCACTGCCATGGCCTTAAATACTGCCTGCCGGCAGAAGGTAACACCCACATTTGGGGTGGGCCATCCGGGTTGAGGTGGTCCAATCAGAAGACCCTTTTCTCTTATTTGTTCCTTAGTCCAGTCAAGTTGACACCCAGGATTAACCATCACAAGTCCACCCCTTGTCAACTTGACACCCAATAAATAGCCTCTGCTTAAATGTCAATTGCAAACGATGGCAGGGTCATAATTCCACCTAACATGTTATAAGTATCTCATGTGCAATAGCAAAGCATTATATCTTAGAGTAGGTGGTAATGTCCTTGAGAAGAACTTAGTCCTTCAGTATCTAATAACCTAAATATGACAACACTTAACACATATCTCAGTTGCACATTCAAAAGGGAACACAAGTATCCACTTAATATACATACATATATACATATATATATATACATATATAAACAAGCACATTCTTAACCAAATAGGACGAAGGTTAATATCTATTATAATCCACGTTTCTGCAACTGGTCCCGTGGCTTCAGCTGATATTTATGACTACCTTCTTCTACTACCCATTCTGTATTTCCTCCGCCATCAGCAAGCACCTCTGCAGGTCTTGGCTCTTTCCCTGGAGGAGTGACCCATACCTTCATCCCTGAAGGGTCTGGGCCATTTATTGTCCTGTCTGGTTTGGGTTGTTGGAGTTTCCCATTGACCTTAATCATAGGACATGGTAGCACCAGAAGGCGCCCTACAGCATCTCCTGCCTTCCAGACATAATCTTCCTTGCCCCCATTGTGGAGAAAAAGTCCAATTTCCCCATGGTAGTCTGGATCAATCACTCCTCCTACTACTGTTATTCCTTCCTTAGCCTGTTGGCTTAAAGGCAGTAGAAGCCCGAAGTGGCCAGGGGGAAGTCTTAGCTTCCAGTTCAATAGAACGTTTGCTGTATCTCCTGGCAAAAGCACTCCCCCCATTGGAGCCAAAACGTCTAGACCAGCAGAACGCAAGGTCGTGGGTACAGGAAGCAAAAATTTTCCTACTGGGTCACTAGGGGTGATAGTGAGTGGAATCATTCCCACTTCCACCCCTTGGTTCCTGGACCCATGAATTCTGGCTATAGGAGAAACAGTACCATATAGTGGACGCTGATTCAAAGCATATACTGCTTGCTGGAGAACCTTGCCCCAGCCCTCCAGGGTATTGCTACCTAATTGGCGCTGTAACTGTGTCTTCAAGAGGCCATTCCATCGTTCTATCAAGCCAGCTGCTTCTGGGTGGTGGGGAACATGGTAAGACCAGTGGATACCATGACCATGGGCCCACAGTCGCACTTCTTTGGCTGTGAAGTGAGTTCCTTGGTCAGAAGCAATGCTGTGAGGAATACCATGACGGTGGATAAGGCATTCCGTAAGTCCCTGGATGGTAGTTTTGGCAGAAGCATTACGTGCAGGAAAGGCAAATCCATAACCAGAATAAGTATCTATTCCTGTAAGAACAAAACGCTGTCCCCTCCATGATGGAAGTGGTCCAATGTAGTCAACCTGCCACCAGGTTGCTGGCTGGTCACCCCGGGGAATAGCACCATATCGGGGGCTCAATGTTGGTCTCTGCTGTTGGCAAATCTGGCACTCGGCAGCAGCTGTAGCCAGATCAGCCTTAGTGAGTGGGAGTCCATGCTGTTGAGCCCATGCATAACCTCCATCTCTGCCACCATGACCACTTTGTTCATGGGCCCATTGAGCAACAACAGGGATAGCTGGAGAAAGAGGCTGACAATCCACAGAACGAGTCATCCGATCTACTTGATTATTAAACTCATCCTCTGCTGAGATCACCTTTTGATGAGCATTTACATGAGACACAAGTATCTTCACATCCTTTGACCATTCAGAGAGCTCTATCCACATACTTCTTCCCCAAATGTCTTTCTCACCAATTTTCCAGTCATGCTCCTTCCAAGTCCCTGACCATCCAGCCAAACCATTGGCTACAGCCCATGAATCAGTATATAATCGAACCTCTGGCCATTTCTCCTTCCAGGCAAAATGCACAACCATGTGCACTGCCCGAAGTTCTGCCCACTGTGAAGACTTTCCTTCACCAGTGTCCTTTAGGGTTGTTTCAGAAATTGGCTGTAATGCTGCAGCTGTCCACCTCTGGGTGGTGCCTGCATAGCGTGCAGAACCATCAGTAAACCAGGCCCTAGTCTTCTCTTCCTCAGTCAACTGATCATAGGGCAAACCCCATGAAGCCATAGGTGCATGCTTAAGCCCAGGAGACATTGTAACAGGAGTGGGAACCATAGGCATTTGGGCAACTTCTTCATGTAGCTTGCTTGTGCCCTCAGGGCCTGCCCGGGCCCTGTCCCGTATGTACCACTTCCATTTGACAATGGACTGTTGCTGTGCACGTCCTACTTTATGGTCTGGTGGGTCAGATAACACCCAGCTCATGATGGGCAGCTCAGGTCGCATGGTGACTTGGTGGCCCATTGTCAAACGTTCAGTTTCCACTAAGGCCCAATAGCAGGCTAAGAGCTGTCTCTCAAAAGGAGAATAGTTGTTTGCAGATGAAGGTAGAGCCTTGCTCCAAAATCCCAAGGGCCTCCGCTGTGATTCCCCTATGGGAGCCTGCCACAGACTCCAGACAGCATCTCTATCTGCCACTGATACCTCAAGCACCATTGGGTCTGCTGGATCATATGGCCCTAGGGGCAGAGCAGCCTGCACCGCAGCCTGGACCTGTTGAAGAGCCTTTTCCTGTTCCAAGCCCCACTCAAAGTTTGCTGCCTTACGAGTCACCTGATATATGGGTCGTAGTAACACACCCAGATGAGGAATGTGCTGCCTCCAGAATCCAAAAAGACCCACCAGACGTTGTGCTTCTTTCTTGGTGGAGGGAGGGGCCAGGTGCAACAACTTATTCTTTACCTTAGAAGGAATGTCTCTGCATGCTCCACACCACTGAACTCCTAGAAACTTCACCGAGGTAGATGGCCCTTGAATTTTAGTTGGATTTATTTCCCATCCTCTCATGCGCATATGCTTTACCAACAAGTCTAGACTAGCTGCTACCTCCTGTTCACTGGGTCCAATCAACATAACATCATCAATATAGTGGACCAGTGTGATATTTTGTGGAAGAGTCAGGCGATCAAGATCCCTTCTAACTAAGTTATGGCACAACGCTGGAGAGTTAACATACCCCTGAGGTAAGACAGTAAAGGTATACTGTTGGCCTTGCCAGCTGAAAGCAAATTGCTTCTGGTGGTCCTTATGAACCGGTATTGAGAAAAAAGCATTGGCCAGATCAATAGCTGCATACCAGGTACCAGGAGACATATTAATCTGCTCGAGTAAGGACACCACATCTGGTACAGCGGCTGCAATTGGTGTCACTACTTGGTTGAGTTTTCGATAGTCAACTGTCATTCTCCATGATCCATCTGTCTTTTGCACAGGCCAAATTGGAGAGTTAAATGGAGATGTGGTAGGAATCACCACCCCTGCATCTTTCAAATCCTTGATAGTGGCATTAATCTCCGCAATCCCTCCAGGGATACGATACTGTTTTTGGTTCACTATTTTCCCTGGTAGAGGCAACACCAATGGTTTCCATTTGGCCTTTCCAACCATAATAGCCCTCACTCCACAGATCAGGGAACCAATGTGGGGATTCTGCCAATTTCTAATTATATCTATCCCAATTATACATTCTGGGACTGGGGAAATAACTACGGGATGCGTTCTGGGACCCACTGGGCCCACCGTGAGTCGGACTTCAGCCAAAACTCCATTTATCACCTGACCTCCATAGGCCCCTACTTTAACCGGAGGGCCACAATGCTTTTTAGGGTCTCCTGGGATCAGTGTCAACTCAGAACCAGTATCCAATAGGCCTCGAAAAGTCTGATTATTTCCTTTTCCCCAGTGTACAGTTACCCTAGTAAAAGGCCTCAGGTCCCTCTGGGGAAGGACAGGAGGAAGGCAAACAGCATAACTCTTTGGTATTGTGACAAGGTCCTTCCTCACTGGAACCCGGCCACCCCTTCATTCAAGGGGTTCTGGGTCTGTGAACTGTCTCAAGTCTGGAAACCGGTCAACTGGGCGGGATTCGCTACTCCTAAAATCAAATGTTGACTTCCTGTCATTCGTTCTAGAGCTTTTCTGCTTATACAGATCAAATAAAAACTTAGTAGGCTTCTTATGTATTTGGTTCCTGGGAACACCATGATTAATTAGCCAGTTCCAAAGATCATTTCGGGTCATGCCATTATAGGTATTGTTTTGCCTTTGCCACCCATTATGATAATTACTGTAACTACGCTCATCTGGCCTTCTGCGATTCAGTGCTGCCACCTGACGCCTACCCTGAGGTCCTGTTAGACCTACTACGTGTACATTTAATTTATGCAAACGAGCCACAACTTCTCTAACTGTAAGATCTGGCATAAGAAATAGAGCAAAAACAAAGCTCTTCAAATGTTCTGGTGTCTCTCTCAGTACTTTCCATCTTATAAATTCAGTGAGTGGCATGTCCTCTGGGTCCTCATATTGTGGAGAATGTGGTTTTACACTTCGAATCCACTCGAGCATGCCCATCTGCCTGACCCTCACAATCCCTTCATCAATACTAAGCCAAGGAATATCAGGCATCTCTAACTCGCTGTTAGTAGGCCATGTTTTAATAAATACATCAGCCAACCATTCAAATAAACTTTTAACACCTTTTTTAACTGCTCGAGCTTCCATGTTAAACCTAGAATCTCTACTCAGTGGGCTCATATCGATAAACTCAGTATGATCCAATTTTATATTCCTTCCACCATTATCCCACACCCTTAAAATCCATTCCCACACATATTCCTTAGGCTTCTGCCGGAATGAATCAGCAAACTCATTAATTTCTTTAGTAGTATATCGCACCTCCTCGTGGACCACACTTTCTATCTCACCTTGAGGGGCTTGCTTAGACTTCAATCTGGTTATAGGTCTAGAGGCAACAATTGTTGGGCCCTGAGGGACATCAGCTCCCACTGGGAGGGGGGGATTAATTTCCTCAGGCAAGGGTGGGGAGGAGGGATCTGCAGGGTGTGGATTCTCTGCTGAGGGTGGGGAGGTTAATTCCTCAGATAAAGAAAATCCCTCAGAATCCGAGGGTTCAAAATCCTCATCATCATAGTTCTCCCACACATCTCCATCCCAAGTTTCAGGGTTCCACCCTTTCCCCACCAGTGCTCTCACTTTAACTGCTGACACTTTTCGTGGCTGGGAATTAAATTTGCGTTGTAAATCAGCCAACCGTATAATAAGGGCTCCAGCTTGATTTTCTGCTGCTTTAGCTCTTTGGCTGCTGGAGAGAAGATTCTCTTCCAGAGCACACTTGGAAACCTTTAAACTGTTGTTTCGAATCCGGAGCTGGTCATTTTTATCACCGAGCTCCATATTTTCGTCTAACAGTTTATCCAGACATGCTAGGAGCAACAAGGCAACATCATTATTTTCCTGATTTTTCTGCAATTTCTCGAACGTTTTATATATAGAGTCACTAAATTCCTTGCTTCTCACAAGAGGTGAGTTAGGTGAGTCAAATGGATCTATCTTCATAATTAGATCAAATAGTCTGCACCAAGGATTATCATTCCTCTTCATGCCACCAGGAGAGCCTTCAGTAACTCTAGGCTTCATTGGGTTGGAGAGCTGGCTCCAGAGGCTACCAAGCCCACTAAAGAAATTCATCCTTTCAATTCTGTTTCTCTAGAACCACTTCTGGTACCAAAATCTGTATTAGTCAGGGTTCTCTAAAGAAACAGAAGCAACAGGATGAATATATATAACTATATACAATTTATTGATTTGCTCACGTGACGGAGCTCAACAGTAGCGCCGAACTGGAGAGGCCGGGAATCCAGGGAACTGCTCAGTCCGCAAGGCTGGATGTCTCAGGAGTCCCAGTCTAGTGCTGAAGGCCCGAATGGATTCCAGGAGATCTGCCAGTCTCAGTACACGCTGGGATCCGAAAGGTTGATCACAGCAGCAAGGCAAACTCACCAGATGAGAGAGAGGCAAGCCGCAGGAAGAAAAAAAGGGGCCAGCTCCCACTGCCGTGGCCTTAAATACTGCCTGCCGGCAGAAGGTAACACCCACATTTGGGGTGGGCCATCCGGGTTGAGGTGGTCCAATCAGAAGACCCTTTTCTCTTATTTGTTCCTTAGTCCAGTCAAGTTGACACCCAGGATTAACCATCACATACAGTATGTACTGCTCGCTCCACACACAGTATGTGTATGTGTGTGGAGGTGTGGGGGGGACTTTGGGTCAACATACATATGAAATTTGTCTGTATTGTTCATAGTGTTCCATGAACATAGAATCTTTTATCCATCCTGTCCGTATGTGTATTGTTTGTTTGTTAAGTGCCGTTTATGCAGAAAAAAATCTTGGTTCTCTCTTTCTACCATGTGGGTTCTAAGGATGAGGTTGACAGCAAGTACATTCACCCACTGAGCCATCTAGCCAGCCAGATATCATCTTGACAGAGGTGAAGGTTATGTGGGTATATCCATTTCACAAAATTCACTGAATTATACATCTAATACTTAAGCATTTCACTACACTTAATTTTACTTTAAAATGTAAATGAGGGGCTGGAAAGATGGCTCAGCAGTTAAGAGCACTGGCTGCCCTTGAGAAGGATCTGGGTTTGGTTCCTAGCACCCATATGGTGGCTAACAACCATCTATAATTAACTCCTGTTTTAGGGGTCCAACACCCTCTTCTGTTCTCCACAGGCACTGCAATGGAGGTGCTGAACTCACATACATACAGATAAAACACTCATGTACATAAATAAAAATTAAAAAATGGGAGCCAGTGAGATCCCTTGACCTTGTCACCCTACATGTTCCTTTTCTAGCCTTAACAATCAGTGTTGGAGTTGGATCACCTGAATGCAATTCCCTGGTTTTTGTTTTGTTTTGTTCTCCCTTTTGGTTTTCTGAGACAAAGTTTCTTTATGTATGTAACATGCTGGTCCTATACTCATTGTATTAACCCAGTATGGCCTCACACTACCAGGGGCCTTCCTGTTTTAACTTATGTCAGGATTATAGATATATACCACTATGCCTGGCTCCCTGGTTTTATAAATAATAATAAAATGACAGCTAGGAAGCTGGGCATGGTGGCGCACGCATTTATTTATTTATTTATTTATTTATTTATTTATTTATTTTTTGTCTTTTCAAGACAGGGTCTCCCTGTAGCCAGCTGTCCTGGAACTTACTCTGTATACCAGGCTGGGCTTGAACTCACAAAGATCCACCTGCCTCTGCCTCCCAAGTGCTAGGATTAAAGGCGGGCACATGCCGTAACACTCATACATATAAAAATAAAGAAAAATTTTTAGCTAGGTGAGGTGGTGCATGCCTTTATTCCTAGAACTCAGGAAGTTAAGGCAAGCAGATCTCCTTGAGTTCAAGGCTAGCCTGGTCTATATAGTGAGTTCCAGGCCCTCTGAGGTCTACAAAGTGAGGACAGCTGGGGCTACAGGGAGACCCTGTCTGGAAAAGACAAAAAAAAAAAAAAAGAAGAAGGATGGAAGACAGCTACTCTAGCAGCAAAGAAGCCCGAAGCAGGGTAATTTCCAGTTTCAGGATGACTCATTATGGTGCCCATAGGGCAGGAGCGGAAAGGGGAGGCTGCTGGCCTGTGGGTGGTGCACAGAGCTTTCCTCAGCCTATCTCTTGGGGGGAGGTCCCTTAATTCCAGAGCAGAAGAGGCCATGTGCCCCATGAAGGAAACTCACCAGGAAACCTGAAGACCCTGGGGCAATGGGACAGGGGCTGTCCCCCAGGCCAGGGGTTACCAGGCCCACGTTGAGAAACACTCAGGTCCCCAGGCAGTCCAGGGACAGGCAGTGGAGGTGCTGACTCACACTGAGGACTGTGCTTGAGTACGAAAAGATAAGGCCGGTGCTCTGGAAAGCTAAAAGCAGCGCTGTTCGTGGATAGGCAGGAAATCAAGGCTCCACAGACTGCCGCAGTGGCTTCNACAAAGGCTGAGTGTGGTGGTAGACACTGAAATTCCAGGAATGGGAGGTAGACGCAAAGGCAGATGGATCTTTTGAGTTCAAGGCCAGCCTTTTACATAGTGAGTTTCAGACTATCTAGGGCTACATAGTGAGACCCTATCTCAAACCAATGACATTATTTACAACACACTCTACAGAGAGACAGATTGAGAGAGAGAAAACGAGAGAAACAGAGTCAAAGACACTGAAAGGTCCAGGAGATGTATCAAAAACCAGACAAACATACCAAAAATAATCATTCAAAGGCTCTGGAGACCCAGGAATGGTGGTTCACACCTATGACTCTAATGCTTGTGAGGCTGGGGCAGGAGGGCTACGATAGTTCAAAGGCATCTTGGGTTATATAGTTCCAGGTTAGCCTGGGTGACCCTATCTCAAAACAATCAAGAAAAAGTCTATAGTGGGGGCTTTAGCGATCGCTAGTGTTTAAGAGCGCGGACTGCTCTTGCAGAGGACCAGGGTTCGTCCCCAGCACCCACATGGTTGGTTGAGGAGAACCATCTGTAAACTCCGTTCCGGGAATCCGACACCCTCTTCTGACTACGAGGCCATTGCACGACACGGGTGCACCAACCCTGCATGCAGACAGTACCTTCGTATACACATAGGAAAATAAATAACTAGGGGTGGAAAGAGATGGCCTAGCAGTTAAGAGCGCCGACCGCCTCTTACAGAGGACCCGAGTTGGATCCCCCGCACCCACATTGGCGGCCGAGAACCATCTGAAACTCAAATTCCAGGAGAAACTCCCAGTTCAGGGGAATCGACACCCTCTTCTGACCTCTGCGGCATCTGCCGACTCGGGTGCACAAACTTTGCATGCAGGACACTACATTGAATACACAGACAAAGAAATAAATAAATAAAAAATAAAATAAAAAAAAATCAATCACATTTTAAAAAATATTAAAACAAAAGTCTATAGTGGTATGCCAAGGACAAAACACATGAGATTTAGGGAGACAAACAGCAAGAACTGGGCCAAATGTACAACATCTTTACTCCAAGACCGGAGGCCGAGGCACTCTTATGCGTTCAGGCCAGCCTGGTCTACATAGAAAGTCTAGACCAGCCAGAGCCACCGAATGAAACACCATCTCTACCACCAAAACAAACACCAAAAAGCAGCAGCAGGGCGTCCTCCTCCCATGGTTCTGATGAGAAGGGTCCCTGGAGGCACCCTTTCCCTCATTCCCAATTCCTAATCTGTAGGGAAGATTAGAATAAAACAGCTAAGGAAGACTACAGTTCTCCACAGCTCTGTAACACAGAGGAGCTGACTGAGTGAGTACAGAAGATCCCACAACACTCAGCCTCCTACAGCTGCTGTTCCAGGTTTGTTGCTTTGTTTGCAGCCAGTGACCATCCAGAGATTCCACTCTGTGCAAGGAAAGATGCAGTATAGCAGAGACAACTGCAGCCATTCACACCATTCCATACCCCATGCTTCCTATTTTATGGGGCAGTCACTGAAGGACAGACCCCCTACCCCATTCACCCTTCTTCAAGCTCCTGCTGCACAGCAATGGAGGTGATTCCCGAATGAGGATGGGAACAATCATTAATGAAGACCAACAAACATTTTTACCAGTGGCCCTGCCATCCCACACTCCAGATTTATCGCTCATATCCACGGGAACAATTTGTATTGCCCAGTGATGAGCTAGCAATCCATGGGACCTAAACGATTGGTGTGATAAACAACAAAAGCATAGCAGCTTTCCCTTAAAACTTAAACAGGCATTATCAAAATGTGTTGGGACTATCAAGCTAAAACATTTCCTCAGCAAACGGGGCGTGGGGCGGGGCACATGAGAATATGCAACTGGAAAAGAAAAAAAACAAACACACCAAACAAAAACAAAAAACAAAAAAAAAAGCCCTGTAACCTTAGAGAAGAGTAGAGAAGAGTCACAGGTTAGAATCCCCGAGGTTCTAAGAGCAGTAAGCAACTGCTGAGGGAGTACACCCTGACCAGCCAAGCTACCTGGGGAAGGCTCTGACCTGCGGAACTGCCTAAAAACTGCACGCGTACCGTTTTTCATTAGTCACAGACTGTGTTACCGTGGGCTATTCAGTTAGGTAGCTGCCTCAGAGTCATTCCTGCTCCTGTGACCCCTATTCACAGTCCTGTAAGTAATCCAATAAACTCACTGTCCACTAAATTAGGGACTTTAGGACGAATCGTTACTTTGGTTTGTTGTCAGTTCCCTATCTAGGGTAAAGAGATGTTGTGGGGAGTCTCTCCAGAAAAAAGTATCACATAGCTGGGTGTGTGTGGTGGCGCACACCTTTAATCCTAGCACTCGGTAGCAGAGTATCACATAGCATTGGGAAGTGGAGAGGAGCGAAAACTTGCTAACAACTTCGTGCTCTTCTCAAGCTTCTGAGATGAAGCCTGTGCTCCCAGCACTCAAGAAGCTGAGATGAAGCCGTAATCCCAGGACTCAAGATTCTAAGATGGAGCGGGTGCTTCCAGCTTTGGAGAAAAAAAAAAAATTAAAGGGACAACAGCCCAAAAGACTTGCTCAAAGAACTTACACAAACATTTACACTTCTGCATCAAAATATTAACAAGAACAAAAAAAAAAAAAAAAAAGACTTGCGAAAAAGATACAAGACAGGCCTTAACATGTAAGACAGGAATGAGTGTAGGGGGGTGGGGTGGCCATGGATGGGGGTAAGAAAGGGCATAAACTTGATTAAGAAATATTGATTGCAATGTACAAAAGCTCAATAAAAAAAAAAAAAAAAAAAAAAAAAAACCCCAAACACAAAACAAACTTAATTGTTTCTCGAAAGCTATTCATTCCAGAACTTTGTGTCTGAGGAGCAAAGGAATCTGTGAGCTCTGGTCCCTCGATAAGCAGCAGACAAAACTTTACAGGCCTCACCTATGAACATAGTCCTCACGGGCTGGCGGACCTGTGTCCGCATACTTGCTGTTTCTTCCGCGGACCTGCGCTTGATCCCCGCACTCACATGTGGCTTAAAACCATCTGTACCTCTAGTTCCAGAGGATCCAAATCAGCCTCTGTGCACTTATATGCAAGGCAAAACACTCATGTACATACACATCAAAATATTTTTCTTATTTTTTTAATTTTATTGTTTTATGTGTATGAATTA
This sequence comes from Rhizomys pruinosus, assembly GCA_009823505.1. Taxonomy (NCBI): domain Eukaryota; kingdom Metazoa; phylum Chordata; class Mammalia; order Rodentia; family Spalacidae; genus Rhizomys; species Rhizomys pruinosus. Next base: position 208,966 of record VZQC01000689.1, on the reverse strand, counting down.
CTGTCGGCATGCAGGTTTGTGCCACCCGTGTTGTGCAATTGCCGTGGAGGTCAGAAGAGGGTGTCGATTTCCCCTGGATCTGGAGGTTAAAGACAGTTTTCAGCTGCCATGTGGGTGCTGCGGGAATCGAACCTGGGTCCTCTACAAGAGCAGTCGGCACTCTTAACCGCTAGGACATCTCTCCAGCCCCCAAAATTAATATTTTTAATTTAAAAAGAAAAGAAAACCGTCTTCAAACCACAGAACACAGAAGAAAGCATAACATGAAAATACTCTTGGTTTAAGAGGCTTAGGCAGAAACTCTGACAACATGATTGTGTGACCACTGAAGCTGACAACCCAACAAAATGAAAATTTTATAAAGCAGCTCAATACTCAATGTAGGGCTGCCAGACACGTGTGAACTTACAGCAGTGGTGATAGCACACATCTTAATCCAGCATTAAGTAGGGAGGGAGAGGCCGGTGGATCTCTTGTAAACTTGAGGCCGAAGGTCTATCACACACAAGTTCCAGGCCAAGTGGGGATTACAAGATCTCCCCCTCTCTCACACACAAACAAAAAATAACCCACCACAAACAAAACACCTAAGCTATCATCTTATCTTCTCCCAAGTCAATTTCTGAGTTCCTTAAAGATTAGTTTTGCCTTTTATGAAATAATACAATTATACAGTGTATTAGTCAGGGTTCTCTAAAGGAAAACAACGCAAACAGGATGAATATATATAACTATATACAAATTTATTGATGAATATATATAAACTATATACAATTTTATTGATTTGCTCACGTGCCGGAGCTCAACAGTAGCACCGAACTGGCGAGGCCGGGAATCCAGGAAACTGCTCCGTCCGCAAGCTGGATTTGTTCAGGAGTCCCAGTCTAGTTCCGACGGCCCGAAGGATTCCAGGAGATCTGCCCAGTCACAGTACACGGCTGGGATCCGAAAGGGTGATCACCGCAGCAAGACAAAATCACCAGATGAGGAGAAAGGCAAGATGCAGGAAAAAAAGGGACCAGTCCCACTGCCATTGCCTTAAATACTGCCTGCCGGCAGAAGGTAACACCCACATTTGGGGGTGGACCATCCGGGTTGAGGTGTCCAATCAGAAGACCCTTTTCTCTATTTGTTCCTTACTCCAGTCAAGTTGACACCCCGGATTAACCATCCCAAGTCCCACCCCTTGTCAACTTGAACCCACTAAATAGCCTCTGCTTAAATGTCCATTGCAAACGATGGCAGGGTCATAATTTCACCTAACATCTTATAATATCTCATGTGCATTAGCAAAGCATTATATCTTAGCGTAGGTGGTAATGTCCTTGAAAATAACTTAGTCCTTCAGTATCTAATAACCTAATATGACAATACTTAACACTTTTCTCAGTTTGTACATTCAAAAGGGAACACAAGTATCTAATTAATATACATACCTTCTATATATACATATATAAACAAGCACATTCTTAACCAAAATAGGACAAAAGTTAATATCTCTTATAATCCACATTTCTGCAAACGGTCCCGTGGCTTCAGCTTAGCTGATATTTATGATTACCTTCTTCTACGACCCATTTGTATTTCCTCCACCATCAGCAAGCACCTCTGCAGGCCTTGGCTCCTTCCCTGGAGGAGTGACCCATACCTTCATCCCTGAAGGGTCTGGGCCCATTTATTGTCCTGTTGGTTTGGGTTGTTGGAGTTCCCATTGACCTTAATCATAGGACCATGGTCGCACCAAAGGCAGCCTACAGCATCTCCTGCATTCCAGACATAATCTCCTTGCCCCCATTGTGGAGAAAAAGTCCAATTTCCCCATGGTGGTCTAGTCTGGATCAATCACTCCTACTACTACTGTTATTCCTTCCTTAGCTGTTTGCTTAAAGGCAGTAGAAGCCCAAAGTGGCCATGGGGAAGTCTTAGCTTCCAGGTCAATAGAACGTTTGCTGTATCTCCTGGCAAAAGCCCTCCCCCCATTGGAGCCAAAAAATCTAGACCAGCAGAACACAAAGTCGTGGGTACAGGAAGCAAAAATTTTCCTACTTGATCACTAGGGGTGATAGTGAATGTAATCATTCCCACTTCCACCCACCCCTTGGTTCCTGGACCCATTGATTCGGTATAGAGAACCAGTACCCTATAGTGGACGCTGATGATTCAAAGCATATACTGCTTGCGGGAGAACCTTGCCCAAGCCTCTAGGGTATTGCTACCTAATTGCACTGTAACTGTGTCTTCAAGAGGGCATTCCATCGTTCTCTATCAAGCCAGCTGCTTCTGGTGGTGGGGAACATGGTTAAGACCAGTGGATACCATGAACATGGGCCCACAGTCGCACTTCTTTGGGTGTGAAGTGAATTCCTTGGTCAAAAGCAATGCTGTGAGGAATACCACGACGGTGGATAAGGCATTCCGTCAGTCCCTGGATGGTGTTTTGGCAGAAGCCTTACGTGCAGGAAAGGCAACTCCATAACCAGAATACGTATCTATATTCCTGTAAGAACAAACGCTGTCCCCTCCATGATGGAACTGGTCCAATGTAGTCAACCTGCCACCAGGTTGCTGGCTGGTCACCCGGGGAATAGCACCATATCGGGGGGCTCAATGTTTGTCTCTGCTGTTGGCAAATCTGGCACTCGCAGCAGCTGTAGCCCGATCAGCCTTCGTGAGTGGGAGTCCATGCTGTTGAGCCCAGGCATAACCTCCATCTCTGCCACCATGACCCACTTTGTTCATGGGCCCCTTGAGCACCAACAGGATAGCTGGAGAAAGAGGATGACTATCCACAGAACGAGTCAACCGATCTACTTGATTATTAAACTCATCCTCTGATGAGATCACCTTTTGATGAGCATTTACATGGGACACAAGTATCTTCACATCCTTTGCCCATTCAGAGAGCTCTATCCACATACTTCTTCCCCAAATGTCTTTATCACCAATTTTCCAGTCATGCCCCTTCCAAGTCCCTGACCATCCAGCCAACCATTGGCTACAGGCCATGAATCAGTATATAATCGAACTCTGGCCATTTCTCCTTCCATGCAAAATGCACACGAACAACCTTGTGCACTGCCCGAAGTTCTGACCACTGTGAAGACTTCCTTCACCAGTGTCCTTTACGGTTGTTTCAGAAATTGGCTGTAATGCTGCAGCTGTCAACCTCTGGGTGGTGCCTGCATAGCGTGCAGAACCATCAGTAAACCAGGCCCTAGTCTTTTCTTCCTCAGTCTAAACTGATATAGGGCAAACCCCATGAAGCCATAGGTGGCTGTTTAAGCAGAGGAGGCATTATAACAGGAGTGGACTATAGGCATTTGGGCAAATTCTTCATGTAGTTTGCTTGTTCCCTCAGGGCCTGCTCGGGCTCTGTCCCGTATGTACCACTTCCATTTGACAATGAAATGTTGTTGTGCATGTCCTACTTTATGGTCTGTGGGTCAGATAACACCCAGCTCATGATGGGGCAGCTCAGGTCACATGGATACTTGGTGGCCCATTGTCAAACGTTCAGTTTCCCTAAGGCCCCATAGCAGGCTAAGCGCTGTCTCTCAAAAGAATAGTTGTTGCAGATGAAGGTAGAGCCCTGCTCCAAATCCCAAGGGACTTCTCTGTGATTTCCCCTATGGGAGCCTGCCACAGCATCCAGAGGACGCAACTTCTATCTGCCCACTGATACCTCAAGCACCATTGGGTCTGCTGGATCATCTGTCCCTAGGGGCAGAGCAGCCTGCACTGCATCCTGGACCTGTTGAAGAGCCTTTTCTGTTCCAAGCCCCACTCAAAGTTGCTGCCTTACGAGTCACCTGATATATGGGTCATAGTAACACACCCAGATGAGGAATGTTCTTTGGCCTCCAGAATCCAAAGAGACCCACCAAACGTTGTGCTTCTTTCTTGGTGGCGGGCGGGGCCAGGTGCAACAACTTATTCTTTACCTTAGAAATGTCTCTGCATGCTCCACACCACTGAATTACTAGAAACTAAACCAAGGTAGATGGCCCTTGAATTTTAGTTGGATTTATTTCCCCTCCTCTCATGCACATATGCTTAACAACAAGTCTAGACTAGCTATTACCTCCTGTTCACTGGGTCAAATCAGCATAACATAATCAATATAGTGGACCAGCGTAATATTTTGTGGAAGAGTAAGGAGATAAAGATCCCTTCTAACTAAATATGGCACAACGCTGGAGAGTTAACTACCCCTGGGAAGACAGTTGTATACTGTTGGCCTTGCCATCTTAAAGCAAATTGCTTCTGGTGTCCTTATGAACCCGGTATTGAGAAGAAAGCATGGCCAGAATCAATAAGCTGCATACCAGGGTACCAGGAGACATATTAAATTGCTCAAGTAAGGACACCCCATCTGGTACAGCGGATTGCAATTGGTGTCAATACTTGGTTGAGTTTTCGATTAGTCAACTGTCATTCTCATGATCCATCTGTCTTTTTTGCACAGGCCAAATTGGAGAGGTAAATGGAGATGTGGTAGGAATCACCACCCTGCATCTTTCAAATCCCTGATAGTGGCATTAATCTCTGCAATCGCTCCAGGGATATGAACTGTTTTTGGTTCACTATTTTCCCTGGTAGAGGCAACACCAATGGTTTACATTTGGCCTTTCCGACCATAATAGCCTTCACTCAGGTCAGGGAAAACCACTTGTGGGGATTCTGCCAATTTATAATTATATCTATCACAATTATACATTCTGGGACTAGGGAAATAACTACGGGATGCGTTTTGGGACCCACTGGGCCCACCGGAGTCAGACTTCTTCAGACAAAACTCTTTTTATCACCTGACCTCCATAGGCCCTACTTTAACCGGAGGGCCACAATGCCTTTTAGTGTCTCCTGGGATCCGTGTCCACGAGTACCAGTATCCAATAGGCCTCGAAAGCTCTGATTATTTCCTTTTCCCAAGTCGTACAGTTACCCTAGTAAAGGCCTCAGGTCCCTCTGGGGAAGGACAGGCGGAAGGCAAACAGCATACTCTTTGGTATTGTGACCAGGTCCTTCCTCACTGGGAACCTTGCCACCCCTTCATTCAAGGGGTTCTGCATCTGTGAACTGTCTCAAATCTGGGAAACTGGTTAACTGGGCGGGATTTGCTACTCATAAAATCAAATGTTGACTTCCTGTCATTTGTTCTAGAGCTTTTCTGCTTCTACAGATCAAATAAAAACTTAATAGGCTCTCTGTATTTGGTTCCTGCGAACGCCATGATTAATTAGCCAGTTCAAAAGATCATTTCAGGTCATGCCATCATAGGTATTGTTTTGCCTTTGCCCCCAATTATGATAATTACGGTAACTACGCTCATATGGCCTTCTGCGATTCAGTGCTGCCACCTGACGCCTACTCTGAGATCCTGTTAGACCTATTCCGTGTACATTTAATTTATGCAAGCGAAGCCAACAACTTCTCTTAACTGTAAGATCTGGCATAAGAAATAGAGCAAAAACAAAGCTCTTCAAATGTCCTGGTGTCTCTCAGTACTTTCCACCTAATAAACTCAGTGAAAGTCATGTCCTCTGGTTCCTCATATTGTGGAGAATGTGGTTTTACACTTCGAATCCACTCAAGCATCCCCATCTGCCTGACCCTCACAATCCCTTCTCAATACTAAGCCAAGGAATAACAGGCATCTCTAACTCACTGCTGTTAGTAGGCCATGTTTGTTTTAATAAATACATCAGCCACCCATTCAAATAAACTTTTAACCCATTTTTAATCGCTCGAGCTTCCATGTTAAACCTAGAATCTTCTAAACTCAGTGGCCCATATCGATAACTCAGTATGTGATTCAATTTTATATTCCTTCCACATTATCCCACACCCTTAAAATCCATTCCCAAACATATCCCTTAGGCTTCTGCCGGAATGAATCAGCAAACTCATTAATTTCTTTTATTGGTATATCGCACTCCTCGTGGACCACACTTTCTACTCACCTTGAGGGGCTTGCTTAACCTTCAACTCTGGTTCTAGGTCTAGAGGCAACACTTGTTGGGCCCTGAGGACATCAGCTCCCACTGGGAAGGGGGAATCCCACAAGTGGTGGGGGGGGCTTGCCGGTGGGGATTCTCTGCTGCGGTGGGGAGATTAACTTCCTCCGATCCAAGAAAATTCCTCAGAATCCGAGGGTTCAAAATCCTCATCATCATGTTCTCCCACCATCTCCCTCCCAAGTTTCAGGGTTCCACACCTTTCCCCACCAGTGCTCTCATTTTAACTGCTGACACTTTTCGTGGCTGGGAATTAAATTTGCGTTGTAAATCAGCCAAACTTATAATAAGGGTTCCAGCTACCACACAAACAGTGTGTGCCGCACCGCGCCCTAAAGATGGCGCCGACTTCCTGAGTTACTAGAACAACTACAAGCCGTTTCCGCCGTTGCCTTTGCATTGGACAAAACTGCGCATGACTACTGCTCTCTGAGCCCGTGCTTCTGGTATGCAAATGAGGCATCTGATGGTGCACCAATCCAGAGCCTACACGAACCCTCTAGACTGCTATATTAAGCAGTGCCTCTTCCCCAATTCGGGGTCCTTCTTCCTAAAAGAGCTTTGCACAATAAATACTGCTGCCGAAGAATCCTGTTGTCCACGTGAAGCTCTTGCCGGCGACGCCTACAAAGCGCCGGGAGTGACAAGTGGTGCCGAAGCCCGGGCCCGGGAATCTGACATCGCTGGCACCGAGAGGACCCTTCGACTTCCAAAGTGGATTCCAGACTGCGCTCAGGTATTTAATTTAAGGTCGTTCGAGAGATATGTTTCTCTGATTGAATCTCGGAGGGATGGAAGCTGCCTAATCCTTTTATTGGGCTGTTGTATTTTCATTGTCCTTGTAGCATTGTTTTTTGAACACAAAAGCTGCATCGCCTCCCGATGGGTTAATACACATTCTTTTTTACCACTCTTCAGGCGGTTCTGAAAGGAAGGCAATTGAAAGTTTCTACTAAAATTCTTGATACTTTTGTTCAGGAAGTAGATTTTTGCGCTCCTTGGTTTATATCTACTGGATCGCTTACTCTCTCTCGCTGGGACAAACTCAAAGGCAACTTGGACAGGGAACAGCATACCAGGAAGCTTAAAGCAGGGACTACTCCTATTTGGAAATTAGTTAAATCCTGTCTTCAGGATCAAAATTGTAAAAAAGAAATTAGGGAATGACAACAAGCCCTTGCGGACCTTCGGGAAAGCATGTCAGAAACAGCACGGAGTGAAAGGTTAGATGCGCATTCAAAGACAATAGCCTCTAAAAAAAAAGATGCTAGCGAGGTCATTGATAAAGGTACCTTATACCCATTTAGAGACCTACACGCCCTGACATTAAGTGATTCCGATTCTAATGAGGAATTACCACAATCCAAAGAAGAGGAACTAGAGGAGGAAACAGCCCGGTACAAAAATGAACACTTTCACCCCGCCCGGCGAAGGGAAAGGTTAAAACTGAAAGTAAAAAGGTCCCATAGCTCTCCCGCTCCTCTGCCTTCAGTTCCTCCGCCTTATGTGCCTGGGAAATGCTCCACCTCCTTTTGTTCCCCGGAGGCGCGAAATGCCATGAGGCAAATGTTCCTAGTTATAGAAAACGCTGACGGTGAGTGCGGCCATCAGCCTGTAAAGCACAAGCAAGTTAAAGAATTATCGGAGTCAGTCCGCAACTTATGGTATTAATGCTAATTTTCACTATGTCCAAGTAGAGCGACTCGCCAACACTCTCTGACCCCTACAGACTGGCAGTATGTAGCAAAGGCTTCCCTCCTCACCATGGGGTAATATCTAGAATGGAAGGCGCTCTGGCATGATGCCTGTCAGGCACAAGCCCGCTCTAACGCTACAACTGGAAGCGAGGCAGCCCGATGGACACTCGACATGCTTACTGGTCAGGGGGAGCATGCTGCTGATCAGACTGGCTTCCCGCTTGTGGTCTATAGCAAAATATCAACTGCAGCTTTGCGCGCCTGGAAAACATTAACAAATACGGGAGAAGTCTCGGGCAATTTAGCAAAGATAATTCAAGGCCCGAGTGAACACTTTTCTGACTTCGTTGCTGGACTATTGGAAGCTGCGGGGAGGATTTTGGGGGACAAGGAACAGGCAATGCCCCTTACAGAGCAACTCATTTTTGAACAATGCACTAAGGAATGCAGGGCAGCCATCATCCCCCGTAAGACAAACGGCCTACAATCATGGTTGAGGGCATGCAGAGAGATTGGAGGACCCCTCACCAATGCTGGGTTGGCAGCAGCCATATTACAAGGGCAGAGACAAGCTAGACCTATCAAGTCACCTGTTTGTTTCCAATGTGGAAAGCCAGGTCATATAAAAAAAAAGGAGTGTACTACCCAGGGTAACATAAGAGTACCTGGTCTTTGTCCTAGATGCAAAAAAAGGAAAACACTGGGCAAATGAATGCCGCTCGGTAAAAGATATCAAAGGGCGCCCTCTAGAGGATTAAAAAAACGAGATGCGGGGCCCTCGTCTTCAGGGCCCTCGAACATATGGAGACCCTCACACTCGCATACATTGGATGCACTCTCGTGTGAACACCCACAAAGAGCCACCTCAGGATCGGAGGACTGGAGCTCAGTTCCACCCACCAGATAGTTGCTAAACCACACAAATGGAGTAAAACACCTGTCCCCTCTGACTTTCATGGCCCGCTACCAGAAAACACTGTGGGCTTACTACTGGGTCGCTCTTCTGTGACCCTCAAAGGCCTCATAGTTCACCCCGGTGTTATTGACCAAGACTATACAGGAGAGCTTAAAATAATGTGTTCATCCCCCAGGGGGCTCTTTTCAATTTCTCCTGGAGACTGTATTGCTCAGCTCCTCATTCTCCCCAGTTGCCACAAATTATTTCCATCTCATTCAACGGATAGGGGGAATAGTGGATTGGGTTCGACCCGGTACTGATTCGGCTTATTTAATAGCTCGCCTTGACACCCGACCTACCCTACAATTACTAATTGAAGGAAAAAAGTTTGAGGGTCTCCTAGATACTGGAGCCAATAAAAGTATAATAGCTGCACAATGGTGGCCAACAGCCTGGCCCGTGACTCATTCTGCACACTCGTTACAAGGTTTAGGGTATGAATCCTTGTCCTCCATAAGCTCTAGGGAATTGGAATGGAAAGCACCAGAAGGGCAACGGGGAAAATTTACCCCCTACATCCTCCCATTGCCTATTAATCTTTGGGGACAGGATATCATGAAACAATTAGGGCTAAAACTTATAAATGATATACTCTACTCCAGCTCAAACATGATGACAAAAATGGGATATGTCCCTGGAGAAAGGCCTGGGAACGAATTCCAACAAGGCATAACAAGCCTGTGCCCACCAAACCAAAATTAGTAGGGAACAATGGTCTGGGTTTTTCTCTAGAGGCTGTCTGAGGGCTTAATAACCCCATAGCCGTTTGGCTCACAGAGGAGGCGATATTGGTTCCTCAATGGCCTTTATCCTCTGAAAAACTTGAGCAGCTCATCAGTTGGTAAAAGAACAACTGACTTAAGCACTTGGAGCCCTCCGATACTGAATTCTCCCTGGAATACCCCTGTTTTCGTTATAAAAAAGAGATCAGTAAATGGAGGCTTCTACATGACCTCCGCCAATTAATGCCCAGTTAAAGATGGGACTTATGTAATAAACAAAGGTATAGCTTAGTCCAAGAACAAGTGGATACTATGTGCAGCTGGCCCAGATTGGCTGGAATGGAAATACTCCGGTCTATGTGTGACCAGCATCCAATATAAAACTTCACACGGGCAGCAAATTTGTCTAAACAACTTGTCCAGTGTATCTTTTAGGTAATTGGACTGGAAGAATTTGACATGCTTGATGAACCTCAAACGTTCGCGGATTGGCTATTGTCAGCGCAGTGGTGAACTCGACTAGGAGTGGACGCGGGCTGCCCTTGCTGATGGACTGGCTTCCTGGATTGCTGCTGCCGTCTCACGCTTCAAAGAATTGGGCAGGGGTGGCGGGGTTTGGCCTATTTCTATGTGGAAGGATTATAATTACTGCTCTTGGATAATGTGTAGGCTCCGTGCCCAGCATCAACATGGATAAAGTGGTCATTGCACAAGCCCTTACAGCTTTGGAAGCAGGCTCCTCCCAAACATTTGGCTTAGTATGCTGGAAGAAGTAGTCAATGACGGGTAAGACCCTCTGCGAGTCTTATCAACCTAAGACAGGGAGCAAACCAAAAGCTGTTTGTTTTCCCCATGACGGCGTAAGAAAAAGACTCTGAGTGGCAACCTAAGCAACAGGCATTCTCGCAGCCAATTATAGAAAAGGGGGAACTGTTGGCAGGCCTTACCACACAAAAGTGTGTGCCGCACCGCGCCCTAAAGATGGCGCTTCTGACTTCCTGGAGTCACTACAGAGCGACGTGCCATCCTTTCTCCGTGTAGCGCCTCTTGGTCAACTAGGGCACAAACTGCGCATATGACTACTAGCTCTCTGAGCCTCGCGTCTCTGGAGCCCGGTGCTTGCTGGCTAGTGCAATGAGCATTCGGACGGTTGCACAATCACAGAGCTCAACGGCGAATCCTCCTAGACTGCTATATAAGCAGTGCCTGTCTGTCCCCCTTTCGGGGTCCTTTCTCCTAAAAGGAGGCGCTGTGCACAATAAATATGTTGGCAGGCAGAAAAATCCTGTGCGCGCGTTGAAGTTCTTGCCGGCTGAATACAGCGCGGGACAGATTTTTTCTGCTGCTTTAGCTCTTTGGCTGCTGGAGAGAAGATTCTCTCCAGAGCACACTTGGAAACCTTTAAACTGGTTGTTTTCGAATCGGAGCTGGTCATTTTTATCACGAGCTCCATTATTTTCCCTCTTCTCGTTTATCCAGACATGCTAGGAGCATCAAGGCAACATCATTATTTTTCCCTGATTTTTCCGACAATTTCTCGAAACATTTTATAGAGTCGCTAAAATTCCTTGCTTCTCACAAGAGGAGAAGTTAGGTGAGTCAAATGGACCATCTTCATAATTAATCAAATAGTCTGCACCAAGGATTATCCATCCTCTTCATGCCACCAGGGAGGAGAGCCTTTCAGTACTCTAGGCTTCACTTGGGTTGGGAGCTGGCTCCAGAGGCCCCAAAGCCCACTAAAGAAATTACCTATTCAATTCTGTTTGCGCCGTGAGCAAAACCACGTTCCTGTGTTACCTGAAAAATTTGTGTTAGTCAGGGTTCCTAAAAGAAACAATGAAAGCAACAGGATGCAATATATATTATATTAAAGTTTATTGATTTGCCTCAGTGACGGAGCTCAAACAGTAGCGCCAAACTGGAGAGTGCCTGAGAATCCAGGGAACTGCTCAGTCCGGGCAGGAGGCTGGAGTGTCTCAGGAGTCCCAGTCTAGTTCCGAAGGCCCGAATGGATTCCCGGGGATCTGCCTGTCTCCGTACACGCGGGATCCGCTAGGTTGTATCACCTGCAGCAAGACAAAACCTCACCAGATGCAGAGAGAGCAAGCCCGGAGTAGAAGGAAAAAAAGGGGCCTAGTCCTCCCACTGCCGAGGACCTTAAATAGCTGCCTGCCGGCAGGAGAGGTAAGGCACCCACATTTGGGGTGGGCCATCCGGGTTGAGTGGTTCAATCAGAAGACCCGTTTTCTCTTATTTTCTTGTTCGCAGTTCAAGTTGACACCCAAAATTAACATAGATTAACCATCACATACAGTATGTACTGCTACGCTCACACACAGTTATGTGTATGTGTGTGGAGGAGTGGGTGGAGGGGGACTTTGGGCACACATACATATGAAAATTTGTGCTGGTATTTGTCCTAGTGTTCCATGAACACATAATCTTTTTATCCAATCCTGTCCCGTATATGTGTATTGTTTGTGTGGGTTAAGGTGCCGTGTGTTATGCAGAAAAAAAATCTGCGTTTTCTCTGTGGGTCTAAACCATGTGGGTTCTAAGTGTATGAGGTTGACAGCAAAGTACATTCACCCACCTGAGCCATCTAGCGGGCAGCCAGATATCCATCTTGGACGAGAGGTTGAAGGGTTATGTTGGGTATTTCCATTTCTACAAAATTGCACTGTATATACATCTAATACTTAAGCATTTCACTACACTTAATTTACTTTAAAAGATAAATGAGGGGCTGGGAAGGATGGCTCAGAGTAAGAGTGAGGAGCTACTGTTGCCCTTGTAAGGACTGGGTTTGGTGGTCCTAGCACTCGCCATATGGGTGGCTAACACACCATTCTATGAATTAACTTCGCTGTTTTAGGGGTCCAACACCCTCTTCTGGTTCTCGCACAGTGCTACTGCAATGGAGGTGCTTGAATCACATACTATGACAGATTAAAACACTCATGTACATAAATATAAAAATTAAAAAATGTGGAGCCAGTGTAGCTCCCTTGCCTTGTCACCTACATGTTTCCTTTTCTAGCCTTAAATCTAAGTTGTTGGAGTTGGTATCACCTGAATCGCAATTCCCTGTGTTTTTGTTTTGGTTTGTTCTCTTCTTTTGGTTTTCTGGAGACAAAGTTCTTTATGTATGTAACTGAGCTGGGTCCTATACTTCATTGTATTAACATGGCCATGGTGATGGGGCCGTCACCTTTACGGGAGGGGCCTATCCTGGTTTTAACTTATGTCAGGATTATAGAATATATACCACTATGGCCTGGCTCCCTGGTTTTATAAATAATTATAAATGACAGCTAGGAAGCTGGCATGGTGGCGGCGCAGATGTTATGGATTTATTTATCTTAATTTATTTATTTAATTTAGTATTTTATGTTATTTTTTTGTCTTTTCCAAGGACAGGGTCTCTCCTGGTAGCAAGCTGTCCTGGAACTTCTCTGTATAGTGTGTCCAGGCTGCTTTGAACTCACACAGATCCACTCTGCTCGGGGCCTTTTTTTTTTTCCCAAGTGCTAGGAAAAGGATTTAAAGTGCGGGCTACAATGCCTGTACACTATACTATATAAAAATAATAGAATAAATTTTGGTTAAGCTAGTGTGAGGTGGTGCATGTGCTTATTCCTAGAAGCTCAGGTAGTTTATAAGGCACTTGCCAGATTCCTTGCATTCAAGGCTAGCCTGGTCTATTATCCGTGAAGTTCCAGGCCCTGCTGGGCTACAAGAGTTGAGGACAGCTGGGGCTAACAGGGAGACCCTGTTCTGGAAAAGACAAAAAAAAAAAAAAAAAAAGACAGCTAGGTCTGCACAGTCAGCAAAGGTAACAGAACAGATCCAAACTCCTGACCTCCTAATTGTCATACTCTCTGGGGGATTTCAAAAGAGATTTTGGAGTTTTAGCTTTTGATACTCCCAATAAAGGGGCTAGCTAAATAGCAGTAAAATGCACTAGCTGCTCTTCCAGACGACCCGGGTTTGATTCCCAGCACCCTCGTGACAGCTTGCAATTTTCTGTTACTCCAGTTCCAGGATATCCCACAGCTTCTTCTGACCTCCATAGGACATGGGTGTACTTACATGAAAGCAATCTACCCATACACATAAAATTACAAAATGAACCTACTCCCTAATTGGAACCAGTCAACAATTTTTTTACATCTTACTGGAAAAAAAAAAAAAAAACGGTATTAATTGCGGGGGGGGTACCTCAAAAAAAAAAAGGGTATTATTTTGAGAATCAAAATTTTTTATTACCTTTTTCAGTTTTTTAATTTTATTTACTTATTTTTATTTTCTTTTTAAATTTATTTGTTATTTTTATGTGTATGAGTGTACTGTCTGCATGTAGGTTGGTGCACTTGTGTCGTGCAATGCTGCAGAGGTCGGAAGAGGGCATTGGATTCCCCTGGAACTGGAGTTAAAGATGGTTCTTAGCCACCATGTGGGTGCTGGGAATCGAACTCAGGTCCTCTGCAAGAGCAGTCGGTGCTCTTAACTGCTGAGACGTCTCTCCAGCCCCTTACTTATTTCCTTCTTTTTGTCTTTTTGAGACAAGGTCTCCCTGTAACCTCAGAGAACCTGGAACTCACTATGTAGACCAGGCTAGCCTTGAACTCAAGGAGATCTGCTTGCCTTAAAAGGCATGCACCACCACACCTAGCTAAAAATTTTTCTTTATTTTTATATGTATGAGTGTTATGCTTCATCTGTATAAGTGCACCTATGCTGTGCAGTGCCCACAGAGGACAGAAGAGGGCATTGGATGCCCTGGGAATGGAGTTGCAGATGGTTGTTAGCTGCCATGTGGGTGCTGGGATTCAAACCCAGGTCTTCTTCAAGAACAGCCAGTGCTCTTAACCTCTGAGTCACCTTTCCAAACCCTATTTTTCTTACATTTTACTTTGTGTGTGTGTGTGTGTGTGTGTGTGTGTGTTAGTCATGGTGTGTGTCAGTGGGGTGGTCAGAAAGCAACTAATAGAATTTGGTTCTCTGCTTCCACCATGTGTATCTTGGGGATCAAACTCAGAATATGAGCCTGGCAACAAGCACCTCACCCACTGAGCCATCACACGGGCCCAAGAATCAAAATTTTGACAGTTAAAATTACAGTCTATTTGGGGTAAGTAGCAAACTGATTACATTATACAGTATTTTTATTAAAAAATGTATTTACCATTATAATCATGGCAATGACAAACTAATCTGGACCTAAGGCCAGTGCACTGCACATTCTTGTTATAATCTTAGAGGTAGAAAAAGTACAGAAGCTCTTTGTGACAAACATTATTCCATAAGATGGTAACAAAACTAACATGTAAGTTGTGTCCCATACTCACCAAGAAACAAAGAAAAGAAATGTCTAAGGATATGGAAACCTCAAAAACTACTCTAAGGATATAAGGGGTGGCCTACCTTTTCTTTTCATTCTAAGGGAGAAAGTTAATATATCACTATCATAAAAGAACAAAGGTTCACATTATCCTCCGTTATCCATGAAAGGAAATGAACTTGAAAGGAAATTGGCTTTCAGCTAGGAACATTATATATTCCCTACGCCAAACAACTAAGTTAAAGGATAACAAAATATAAAACTACTTATCCTTTGTTTCCTGTCTCACAGCAGCACAGTAAATCTTCAAAAAAAAAGCTCAGTGAATTACTGGAAACCTAAGTATATAAAGAGACTCCATGTACACATGTACATGGATGTTAATTCTCCACACTGTTGGAGCTAGACTGATGGCTCACCAGTTAAGAGTACTGGTTGCTCTTACCAAGGACCCAGATTCAGTTATGGCTGACAAGTATCTGTTAACTCCAGATCCGAGAGATCTGACACCCTCTTCTGGCCTCCATGAGCACTAACATACATGCAGGCAAAACACTCATGCACATATAATTTATAGACTCCATACTGTTAACATGTCAGTTCCTGGGGCTGGAGAGATGACACAATGATTAAGAGCACTGGCTGTTCTTATAGAAGACCCAGGCTCAAATCCCAGCACCCACATGGCAGCTGACAACTATCCATAATTCCAGGGAATCCGAGGCCCTCTTTTGTCCTTCATGGGTACTGCACAACTCGGGTGCACTTACATTCAGGCATAACACTCCTACACATACATATTAATCAATTAAAAAAAAGATGTCAGGGCTGGAGAGATGGCTCAGTGGTTAAGAGCACTGACTGCTCTTGTAGAGGACCTGGGTTCGATTCCCAGAACCCACATGGTGGCTAAGAACCATCTTAGGCCAGGCATGGTGGTACTCCTTTAATCCCAGCACTCCGGAGGCAGAGGCAGGCAGATCTCTGTGAGTTTGAGCTCCAGGCCAGCTGGGACTAAAGGGAGACCCTGTCTCCAAAGAAAAGAAAAAGAAAAGGAAAAGGAAAAGAAAAGATGTCAGTTCTTCCTAGTTTGATCTATTAGATCACAGAATCCCACCAAGCTACTTTATGGATTCCAACTGGCTCTAGAGTTCATATGGAAAGGGAAAAGACCCAGAACAGTCAACACAATGTTGAAGGGAAAGAACAAAGAGAATTACCTTATCTAATTTCAGAAGATGATTCACACAAATATAGTCAACTTATCTATGACAAAGGAACAAGTGCATTTCAAAAGAGAAAGTACAATATTTTGCACAAATGATGATGAAAAAAATGGACATTCGATGACTATATGACAACATTGAGAAAATAGATGGCTGGGCCCCTCAACTGACAAGTGGATAGAGAAAATATGGTACATGTATACAATGGAGTTCTATGCTGCGGTAAAGAGGACAACATCATGAACTTTGCAGGTAAATGGATGGAGCTAGAAGACATTATGTTAAGTGAAGTAACACAGTCCCAGAAAAACAAATGACAAATGGTGTCCCTCATATGTGGATGCTAGTGCCAATATTTCTCAGGGAGAGAGATGCATAGTAAAAGAACAACAATAGAAAGACTGAATCAGAAAACTGATTGAAATGGTGAATTGGGAAGGGCAGGAGGGGTGGGAGAGGGACACGGGTGTATATTCGATTAATGCATATTTAATTGACGTGAGTTCAACAAGTATCTAGTTTTGCCCAGACACTGTCTACAGGTTACATGGTGTTTTAGGACTCAGTAAAAGTAAATATGTGTATATTAAACAACATTGGTTTACAGGCTCTGATAAAAATGGTAATGCATCTGAGTTAAATGGAGATATAAATTACTGTTGTCAACATTTGTTTTACATAAAATCTGTGTAACAATAACTTTGGGATTGGCACATACAAATGTTCTCTATAATTTTTCTGTTGTACGGTATCACCTCGTAGCATTCTCTTTCACCTATAAGATGATTTAACAAAAAAAATTAAGTTTGCTTCCCAAGTTAATCACATACAGTCACCCAAAACAGCATGGGTGAATTTGATGAAATCTGTGCCTTGATTCCACCCTATAGGTATGTTTAATACAACTGCCTTCTGGAGACTCAAGGGTCAAAAAACAAAAACCTAAAAAAAAAAAAAAAAAATGGGGGGGATACAGACAGATATGAAACCTTTTTGTCAAAAACCTTGCAATTCAATTCTTAAAACTAACTACA
Organism: Rhizomys pruinosus; assembly: GCA_009823505.1. Classification (NCBI taxonomy): domain Eukaryota; kingdom Metazoa; phylum Chordata; class Mammalia; order Rodentia; family Spalacidae; genus Rhizomys; species Rhizomys pruinosus. The sequence goes on along the minus strand of VZQC01000689.1, from coordinate 191,965 downwards.
GGAAAAGATTTATATGTTCCAACAGGTAAAAATTTCACCAACTTAATGGCTGAGAAAGAAAAGATACAGCTTTGCATTGAGTAGGATGTACCAGAAAGTGCCAACAGAAAGGTTGGCTCATCTGAATATTGACAGGAAGAAAAGCCTCAGATTGCTACACAAACATCACAACCGCTCTGTGGATCCTACTTGAACAACTATTTATAATGAGTCCTAACGAAAACTTACCTTCTAGGGCCACAAAGGTTTTAATACGAGAGACTTTCTTACCTCCCCCCCATGAACAAGGAGAAAATATGATGATGAGTTCGTTCTCCAACTGTAAATTGGAGACAAAACATTATAGAGGTACGTCTCTTATAAAAACCTGGTTTGTTAATTTTTTTTAATACTTTTCAAAATGCCTTCTTTGAATGGACTAATAGACACAGGAACTGTGAAACGGATTATTCTCTATTCAGAACCAAATAAATACTAAAGTCCTCTTAAGCTATACACTTAAGCAAAATATATTAATGCCGGAGCTCTGACATCAGCAATGGTTATTCTACCAAGGAGATGTTGGCCAGGGAATCCAGCCCCCACAAAAGGTAAGGCTCCTTGCCTCTAAACTGGGATACCTAAGAAGAGAGCGATAAGGCCCTGCTGTCGAAGACACTGACGTTAACATGGGAAAGATTTTGTGTATGACCACACATGCAAGTACAGTGGTCTCTGGAATACCAGAGAGTGTTACCAAAGGCCACTAAACCAATATAAAGCAAATATAGGTCTCTTGAGTCAAGCAAGGACTCCTCCGTCAGCACCAGCTAACCTCACCTGCCTGGATACTGTGTAGCAGAGGCAGCCTATGCCTCTGTATATCCCAAATCTAATTGGCTATTGGCTCTCTCCTTGGAGGAATAACACAACAGCTGATGCCACAAGCTTACAATCCTCTAGTGTTAGGAGATGTTATAAGCCACAGTAAGACCCTGTCATATTTACAGAAAAAAATGTAATGCATGGATTAACATTCCATCCAAACATCTGTGTCTATCCCAAGTAACATAGATAACAATTAGGACTGTTAAATACCTATATATCTAATTGTTTGTGCTTCATTGTAGGATCGAAAGGTTATTCCTGGACAAACTGTCAGCCCATGAAAGGAAATAGCCAGAATTGACCAGAGTCCAAGACAACAGCTCCAGAGAGAGTAGACTGTTTTGCTTCTCATCCACCTGAGCCCCTATTCTAAGCCTAGGGAACAATCTGCAGAAGAGGGAGCGTGGTAGAATGTAAGGGCTGTGATTGGGGTGAACGGTGAACCGATAGCAATATAGCCTGGACACTCATTTGATCAACTTGATTGAACATACAAGCCCCCCCCTGCTGGATGGTGGAACCAAGGGGCTGTGTGGGTTTGGGCACAACTGCTTGCAAATTGGTTTTACAGGAAGGATGCTTGTACTCATAAATTATCACTTATTGCTAAAAAATGAAAAAAAAAACTGAGAGAAAGATGCAGGACAGTTATGATGAATGCATGATCTGGGATGGGGTGAGGTGGGATGGGGGGAAGGGAAGGGGAAATATGCCTGAACTGAATTGGAAAATGATGTATGAAATACACAAAGCATCAATAAAAAAAAAATACAACTTAAAAAAAAAGAAAGAAAATAGATGGCTGGGAGTGGTGGTGCACGCCTTTAATCCCAGCACTCGGGAGGCAGAGGCAGGCAGATCTCTGTGAGTTCAAGGCCAGCCTGGTCTACAGAGTGAGTTCCAGGCCGAATGGGGCTATAGGAAGACCCTGTCTCAAGAACAAATTAAAAAAAAGAGAGAGAAAGAGAGAAAATAGATGACTTCATTGATACAGCAACCAAAAGCAAGATCTACAAAAAGTTATATTAAAGTTATATTGAATTTTATTAAAATTCAAACCTACCTGGGTATAGTGATACACAACTTTAGTCTCAGCAGAGGCAGGTGGATCTCTGTGAGATGGAGGCCAACCTGGTCTACAAAACAAGTTCCAGGTCAACTGGGGCTATAGGAAACAAACAAAAACAAAAAATTTCCATCTGGGGCTACAGAGATGGCTCTGGTTAAGAGCATGTACTGTTCTTGCAAACCACTTTAATTAAATTCTTAGCCACCCACATTAGACAGCTCAAACTGCCTGTGACTCCAGCTCCAGAGGATCCCATGCCCTCTTCTAACCTGAGGAAATCTGCACACACACACACACACAATCTTTAAAATAAAAGAAAAATCCTCCACACACACACACACACACACACACACAATCTTTAAAATAAAAGAAAAATCCTCCTTTATGCAAAAGGCAATGCCAAAACAATGAAACTTATGCCAAAGACTGGAAGAAGATACAAAGATGTACTATATAAAGGATTATTGTCCAAAATGTGCAAATTCTTAAAATTCTATGAGAAAGAGCTGGGGCTATAGGCCAGGTGGTAGAGCCCTTGCCTAGCATGCATGAAATTGAGTTCAATCCCCAGTACCATATAAATCGGGTATGGTGTACACTTCTTTAATCCCAGAACTCAGGAGGCAGAGGGGGTGGGTGAGTATCTATGGGTTCCAGGTCAGCCAGGGCTATACAATAAGACCCTGGGTTTTTGTTTTTTGAGACAGGAGCTCATTGGCATGGAACTACATAGATCAGTCTGGCCTCACTCAGGGATCCACCTGCCTCTGCCTCCCTAGTGCTGGGATGCCACCACAGCCTAAACCCTGGGTTGTGTTGTTTTGTTTGTTTGATTTTGGTCCTTTTGAGACAGTGTCTCCCTTTAGTCCCAGCTGGCCTGGAACTCATTATGTAAACCATAAGAAATAAATGCTCAATTGCCAAGTGGGATGTTTTTTTGTGTGTGTGTGTGTGTGTGTGTGTGTGTGTAAGAGAGAGAGGTAGAGGTAGAGAATGAATGAACATGGCTGTGATGATGTGTTCTCACAGCACATATGCACACAGAAGTCAGGGGACAAACTGAGGAAAGAGACGTAGGGATGAATAATTTTAGAATACATGACCTTTAAGCAGGTAAAACTATTCTGTATGATTCCGTAATAGGAGACATAGATCACTGCATATCTGTCAAAAGCTACAAAATCAGCTCAAAGGTTAAGAACACTGGTTGCTCTTGCAGAGGACCTGTTTGGTTCCCAGCACCCGCATGTTGGTTTACAACTGTAATTCCACTTCCAAGGGATCTGACATCATCTTCTGGCCTCCAGAGGCACTTGCATGCATGCAGTGCTCATACAGATAAGCAGGGATATGCATACATACATAAATAAAAATTAAAAAAATTAAAAACTACAGAATATACAGCTGAATGAGTGATCCTTTTACTTAATAATATATCAATACTAGCTCATCTACTGCAACAAATGTCTCTCAGAAATGACAACTGTTAGTAATTGAACAAACTGAGGGAATGTGGACCTTCTATACATTCTTTAAAAGCAAGCAAGCAAACAAAAAACAGGGTACAGGGAGACAGATGTGTCTTGTTTCCTTTGTTTCAGACAGGGTCTCACTAGGGAGCCTAATGTGGCCTTGATAAGGATCTTCCTGCCAAAATCTCAGGACAGCTGGGATTAGAGTCAAGTTTCACCACACCCAGCAATGAAATGTTTACAAAACAAAACAAAACAAAAGAATCCTTTCAACAAATTGCTTATGGGAGCCAGCTAAAATAGCTCAGCAGGTAAAGATTTTTTTCACCAAGACTAACAACCTCAATTAGATCTCCCAGGACTCACATGGTAGGAGAACCAGCTCCTTGCAGCTATCCTCTGACCTCTATCCATGCACTGTTAGCAAGTGTGCATAGCTGTGTACACATGCAAACAAGTAATGAAATAAAAAGAAAAAATTCAAAATAAACTGCTTACCAGGTCTGATGAAGACATTTTCCACAGATAACATTGCTGCTATTGGAAGCAGTAAATCTTCACAATCAAGAGAAGCAGCCTTGATTACTGCACATGTCAGATGTGGAGGGAGAGGAAACTCTACCATAGATAAACCCAATCTTGTCACATGGCCGTTCCTTAATAGAAAGAAAAGTTCTTAAGCCTATCTATTCTCGAACAATACAAATGTAATGTTTCATCATTCAGAATAAATAAACTATCATTTAAATTACTTAGAATCACCTCCTGAAAGTCAAAGAAATAAAAACACTGTGGTCACTGACAGGAGGAACTAAAAGATACACATCTACTGTGAGAAGTCTTTTTTTTCTTTTCTTTTCTTATTGCTTGTTTATTGTGTGTGTGTATGTATGCCACAGTGCACATTTGGAGGTCAGAGGACAACTTGAGCAAGACTGTTCTCTCCTTCTACCTGTGGGTCCTGGGGGATTAAACTCAGGTCTTCAGACTTAGCAGCATTAACCTTTTATCTACTGAGCTATCTCATCAGCTCAGAAGTTTAATACATCCTAAAAAGTACTCAGTGAGCCAGAATACAGTAGTACAATAGATATAAACATTCTACACAGATGTCTTTGAAGAAATGAAAGAATGATTATCGAACCTTCCCTCAAATAACAATCAAGAAAACAAAGATTGGTGCTCTTGACATTTTTTTGTAGCCAGAATCATGTTTGGTACTGAAATGTTCAGAAATTACTTGTTAATTAAAACCATATTAAAGAAAAGTTGGGAGGTTGTTTTGTTAATTTTCTTTTTCTTCTCTGGTTTGTTGGTCTTTTGAAGTATTTTGTTGCTGTTGTTTTTGGCTGAGACGACCACTTGAGCATGCTTGAAATGTCATTCTCATGCCTCAGCCTCCCATGGACTACAGACATGGACTATCACATCCAGCTACAAACATTTGTTTTTGGTTTTTTTTTTTTTTTGGGGGGGGGTCTTTTCAAGACAGGGTCTTCCTGTAGCCCCCGCTGTCCTGGAACTCACTCTGTAGACCAGGCTGACCTTGAACTCACAAAGATCCGCCTGCCTCTGCCTTCCAAGTGCTAGGATTAAAGGCGTGTGCCACCACGCCATGTTTAAAGACAGTTCTTGGCCACCATGTAGCTGCTGAGAATGGAACCTGGGTCCTCTGCAAGAGCAGTCGATGCTCTTAACTTCTGAGCCATCTCTCCAGCCCCACAAACATGTTTTTGTAATACAGTATTTTCCTGAGAACTGTGGTGAAGAAGACTAAGAACAAATTCTAAGTAAAACAATCCACTCAGTTGAAAGAAATTATTTCCTACTAATAAGAAAGATGTAGCTCCTCACACCTAACTATTGTAATCCTAACTATCTGGGAGGCTGAGGCAGGGGAGAAAGTGAATTCAAGGCTAGGCTGTGTGGCAGAGCTATAAACAAAGACTTAAAAAACTAGTCTTGGTTAGTTTTACCTGTCAATAGCATCACACTGGTAAAGCTGTTTAAGTGCTTCCAAAATAAGTCTCTCATTAGGTGGATCCAAATAGGGAAACCTGTGCATTTAAAAGACAAATGAGAGCCATTCTTTAGAACTTAATAGGATTTTATACACACTTGATCCAAATTTCCTTAAAAGGTTTCAATTCTGTTTTTCAAGTCCTCTCCTTGAGAACATTCTACACCATAATCCGCACTCACCAAAAGACAAAATTGTGTTTTTCTGATCACATTTTACTCCCCCCGCTCGAACACTCTCACCAGAACACTCTCATCATTCCATCATTCCTCTTCATCTTAATCCTGACTCATCCTCTGCAGCCAACTACTCTTCCCTCCTTTTCTTCAGGCCACAATTGTTTTTACTAAATTTTTACAAAACAGAGGGTTAGGGCCAGCAAGATAGCTCAGTGGGGAAGGGTGCTTGCCACCAAACCTGACAATTTCTGTTAGAGCCCCAAGATCCACATGGTAGAGGGAGAGAAATGACTCTTAAAAACTGTCTTGGGGGGGGCTGGAGAGATGGCCTAGCGGTTAAGAGCACCGACTGCTCTTACAGAGGACCTGGGTTCGATCCCCAGCACCCACATGGCGGCTGAGAGCCGTCTGAAACTCCAATTCCAGGAGAACTCCAGCTCCAGGGGAATCCGAGACCCTCTTCTGACCTCCGCGGCGTTGCACGACACGGGTGCACAGACTTGCATGCAGGCAGTACATTCATACACATACAGAAATAAATAAAATTAATAAAAAAAAAAATAAAAAAAAAAAACTGTCTTGGGGCTTGAGAGATGACTCAGCGGTTAAGAGCACTGACTGCTCTTGCAGAGGACCCAGGTTTGAGACCCAGCACCCACATGGTGGCTAAGAACCCTCTTAGGCCAGGTGTGGTGGCGCACACCATTAATCCAGAACTTGGGAGGCAGAGACAGGCGGATCTTTGTGATTTCAAGGCCAGCCTGGTCCACATAGTGATTTCCCAGACAGCTGGAGCTATAGGGAGACCCTGTCTCAAAAAGACTAAAAACAAACAAACAAACAAACAACAAAAAAACACCAACTATCTTGGTGGGGCTGGAGGCTGGAGAGATGGCTTCAGTAGCACCCATATGGCAGCTAACAACCATCTGTAACTCCAGTTCCAGGGGATCCAATGGCTTCTTCTGATCCCCATGAGCACTGCACAACATGAGTGCCCTTACCTATGTGTAGGCAACATATACACATTAAAAAAAAAAAAATTAAAAAGCACTTAAAAAAAATTCTCTTCTAAGACACATGTAATCCCAACACTTAGAAGGCTGAGATGGGTGGATCTTTGTGAGACCGAGGCCAGCCTGGTCTATACTGAGAATTCCAGGCCAGCTAGGGCTATAGGGAGACCCCATCTAAAAACAAAAAACAAACAAACAAACAAACAAAAAAAGCCAAACCAGACAAAGTCTGCCTTCTGATTTCCATTTCTTTTTTTTTAATTTATTATGTTTTTATGTGTATGAGTGTACTGTCTGCATGTAGGTTGGTGCACTTGTGTCATGCAATGCCGGGAGGGTGTCAGATTCCCCTGGAACTGGAGTTAAAGATGGCTCTTAGCCGCCATGTGGGTGCTGGGAATCGAACCTGGGTCCTCTGTAAGAGCAGTCAGCACTCTTAACCCGGCTGAGCCATCTCTCCAGCCCCATTTCCATTTTTATCCATCATGGCAGGCACATGCACACAAGAGTGTGCATGCATGTACAAAATGTTTTTTTTTTTAAAAGCTAAAAGCCTACATGGTGGTGCACAACTTTAATCACAGCACTCAGGAGACAGAGGCAGGTGGATCTCTGTGAGTTCAAGGCCAACCTGGTCTGCACAGCAAGTTTCAGGCCAGCTGGGGTTACAGGGAAACCCTGTCTCTAAAAGACCAAAAAAATAAATAAAAATAAATAAAAACAGTGGCTGAAAATTACAAATAGGACCTCAAAAAAAATTGGGGGTGTGCCTGTGTGTGTGTTTGTTTCACTTTGTTTTATTTTAGAGACAGGTCCTGGCTAACCTGGAAATTGTTATGCACTTCAGACTTGCCTCAAACCCACAAAGATCCAACCTGCTACCCAAGTGCTGGAGTAAAGTAGACAACACTGTGCCCAGCACACAAAAGGTTTTTTTAATGAAAGGGGAGATGGCTCACTGGATAAGTGTTTGCCTTCACCCAAGTAAAATGTCTCATGGGTACGAAACATTGTCTCTACTTGAGCTGTAGGGAGGCAGAGACAGAGGATCCTTGCTTGGGGTAAGCTGGCTAGCTAGACTAATTCAATCAGAGATCTGAGTTTAATGAGAGATTCTGCCTCAGTAAATAAAGTGATGTCAACCTCTGGCTTCCATAGTTCACACACATACATATATCCACACACATACAAACTCACATACATAACCCCCCCCCCCAAAAAAAAGAGGAGATAGTACAGCTGAGTGCAGTAGGAAATGGAAGCAGGTCTTCATTTAAAATGTTTATCAGGAGCAGCCTGGAGAGATTGTTCAGTGGTTAAGAGTGCTGGATGCTCTCCCAGAGGACTTGAGTTTGGTTCCCAGCCCTATGTAGGCCAGGCTGGCCTTGAACTCCCAGAGATCCATCTCCCTCTGCCTCACAAGTCCTGGGATTAAAGGTGTGTACCACCATGCCCTCCTAATAGATAATATTTTTAAATCTGGATTCACTTGAAAGCTTTCTCTTTGGTCATTTGGTTCTTTGAATGGCTTCCTATTTAGTATTAATGATCAGAGCTAAATTCACTACATGCTTTCCTCTTTCTAGCATCGAAATTCTCATTTAGAAAATCTCTAGTCTTACTTGAAACTATCTAAACTGGCTTTCTCAAAAGTCAGGCACGACAGGGAAAAGGGTTGCTGAAAAGTTTGAGGCCTGCCTAGTTTGAGTAAGGCAGAGCTACATAGTGAGGCCCTGTCTTAAAAAAAAAAAAAGTATAGCTGTATGGTCACACACTTCCAAAATTTCTGACATTTTTACATTCTTTGTTTTGTTTTGTTATTTTGAGACAGGGCTTACCTGTAGGTCCAACTGGCCTAGAACTCATTATACAGACTAGGCTGGCTTCAATCTCACAGAGATCTGCCTGCCTCTGCTTCCTCGGTGCTGGAATTAAAAGAATGACCTTGCACCAGGTAGTAGTGATGCATGCCTTTAATCCCAGCACTCTGGAGGCAGAGGTAGGCAGATCTTTGTGAGTTCAAGGCCAGCCTGGTCTACATAGTGAGTTCCAGGCCAGCTGGAGCTACAGGGAGACCCTGTCTCAAAAAGACCAAAAGAAAAGAAACTGTTTTTGAGACTGGTGTCATGGCACATGCTTTTATTTTTTGTTTTTTAATTTTTTTAATTAATTTTATTTATTTCTGTATATGTATGAATGTACTGTCTGCATGCAAGTCTGTGCACCCATGTCGTGCAATGCCGCGGAGGTCAGAAGAGGGTGTCGGATTCCCCTGGAACTGGAGTTCTCCTGGAATTGGAGTTACAGACGGTTCTCGGCCGCCATGTGGGTGCTGGGGATTGAACCCGGGTCCTCTGTAAGAGCGGTCGGCGCTCTTAACCACTAGGCCATCTCTCCAGCCCCAGCACATGCTTTTAATCCCAGCATTCAAGAGGCAGAAGGTGGAAATGGGGGGAAACAAGGGTACTTTAACTGGGTAGGAAGGAAGGCAGGTTAGACAAGGAGAGAAGAGAGATAAATAATGCTAAGGTGGTATTAAAAAAAAAAAAGATCATGTTTGGCAGAATGTACGAACTCTGGCGGGGTGGGGAAATGAGCGGGAACACGGGTCTAGATTTGTTAAAAATAAATAAATAAATAAAAAAAAATAAAAATAAAAAAAAAAGAGGAAAGTGTATTAGTTCAAAGTCTACTGAAAAAATACACAAACAATGTATGTCATGAGTGCATGTACGTGTAGATAAAGAAGCAGTGCCACACAGGAGAAACCTCCTTCCCTTCAAGTTGTTGCTCAGGGTATATAAATCACATAAACAGTTTTTGAGGAATAACCTGGCCTCGCTCTAATACATACCTTATGACATCATGTATGGCAAGGCACTTTAAGGTCAGAACTACAGATGTCAAACTAGTTCTCTTAATTTCAGGGATCACATGATCAGGCATGCATTGATTCCAAAAATCTTTACTGTAAATCCGAAAGCATTTTCCTGAGGCAGTCCTGCCAGCTCGACCACTCCGCTGTAATGCCTCACTCCTATAAAGAATCCCCAAAACGTTTTGTGAGTTTCCTAAGTAATATACTTCATATATCCAAACCAACTATAAAGTATCTACTCAACTGTTCTTTGAATTTAAAAGTGTGACAAACAGACTTACTTTGAAATAGGAACTACCTCCAGGATGTCCAATCCTAATCTGGGGTTGTGATTTAACTGCTTCACAAATCCACCATCTACCACATATCTAGGAGAAGGAGAGCAAGTTAAATTTCTAGGAAATAAGGGAAGACGTCTTAATTTTTAATCATGTCAAAGTCTCCTTTTCGATCAAACTCACTATGTTATTTAAGTATAAAACTTGGGGGCTGGAGAGATGGCCTAGTGGTTAAGAGCTCCGACTGCTCTTGCAGAGGACCCGAGTTCGATCCCCAGCACCCACATGGCGGCTGAGAACCATCTGAAACTCCAATTCCAGGAGAACTCCAGTTCCAGGGGAATCCGACACCCTCTTCTGACTTCCGCGGCAGTGCACTACACGGGTGCACAGACCTGCATGCAGACAGTACATTCATACACATAGAGAAAAATAAATAAAAAATTAAAAACAAACAAAAAAAACCTTGGAAGTTGGCCTGGCAAGCTGGCTCAGTGGGTAAAGGCACATGGCAAGCCTGATAACCTTAGCTCAGTCTCTGGAACACACCTGAGTGCACTTAGAAGCATGCATGAGCGCACACACACACACAAACACCCCCCCCCCAAATGAATGAATATAAAAAAAGAAACTTGGGCTAGAGAGATGGCTTAGTGGTTGAGAGCGCTGACTGCTCTTGCAGAAGACCTGGGTTCGATCCCCAGCACCCACATGGCGGCTGAGAACAGTCTTTGACTCCAGTTCCAGGGGAATCTGACACCTTCTTCTGACCTCCACGGCATTGCACAGACACCGGTGCACAAACCTACATGCAGACAGTACATTCATACACATAAAAAATAAATAAAAAATTGCTGGGCGTGGTGGCGCACGCCTTTAATCCTAGCACTTGGGAGGCAGAGGCAGGCGGATCTTTGTGAGTTCAAGGCCAGCCTGGTCTACAGAGCGAATTCCAGGACAGCTGGGGCTACAGAGAGATCCTGTCTCGAAAAGACCAAAAAAATAATTAATTAATTAAAAACAAAAACAACTTTAAGCTGGGCGTGGTGGCCACGCCTTTAATTCTAGCACTTGGGAGGGAGAGGTAGGCGGATCTTTGTGAGTTCAAGGCCAGCCTGGTCTACAGAGTGAGTTCTAGGACAGCTGGGGCTACAGAGAGACCCTGTCTTGAAAAAGACCAAAAAAAAAGAATGGCTAAACTGTTTTACATTGCCTGTATCAGGGTTCTGTTTCTTCACTTTGAAGTTTTTTTTTTATTTTATTTTTTAATTTTTATTGTGTTAGGATTAAAGTGCTAGGATTAAAGGCGTGCGCCACCACGCCTGGCTTGACATACCCTTTTAAGTCAATGAAAAGTCAGGTAAAGAATTAAGTTAGGAAAAGAAGTAAGCCTATAATTTACTAAATCAACATTGTGAAAAATTCCAGTACATGGAAACATGCAATTAGAGAAGTCATTTTACTTTAGAATACTGCTCTCCCTCAAAAATACCAAAAAAAGAAAAATAGTACCTCTAGATACATATTACATGAACAAAATTACCAATACAAGATGAAAGAGCATATAAACCATACAAGATGTTTATTAATAGTGACAGTCAGAAAAACAGGGCTGCCTGAAACCTATGGAGTGTTACAGATAATATTAAATTTGGAAAGGAAAAGCTTCAAATAATTACCAAATAAATATAAAGGGCAAACATGGGACTGGAAAGATGACTCAGCAGTTAAGAGCACTGACTGCTCTTGCAGAGGACCCAGATTCAGTTCCTAGAACCTGGTTTGTTAACTCTATCTAGTTCCAGGGGATCCGATGCCCTCATCTGGCCTCCATGGACACTGCATGACATGGGTGCATTTACATACATATAAGCATTACTATCACACACATCAAAATTTTTTTAATAAATAAAAATAAAATTTAAAAGGCAAAAATTTCAGAGTATATTTCCTATTCTATTTTCTGCTTAAAGCAATCAATAATTATATTTTATGATTACTAAGTGATTTCCTTTAGGGAACTTTCAAAAGTTGTACCTGAGGACTAAAGATATGGCTCAACAATTAAGATCCCACACTGTTTTTCCAGAACCTCAAGTTTGGTTCCCAGAGTGATCCAATGCCTCTGGCCTTCAGAGGCACACATGTGCAGATATCCACACAGACACACACATAATTAAAGTAAGTTTTTTAAAAAAGTATACCTGGGTCAGAGAGTGGGTAAACGCATTGATTCCGGCTTGACAGGTAACTTAAATTCAATCCCTGGAACCTACATGTTCGGAAAGAGGGAACCTACTCCCCTCAAGTTGTCCTCTTACCTCCATGATCACACATATCCAAAAATAAATGGAATACAAATGTTTTCTTAAACGTTGTACCTGATCCCATCTATTGTCAAGGATGTTGCAGAAATATTGGTAGATATGACACATTTTCTAATTCCAGGTGGAGGTGGCAAAAATATTCTCCTCTGTTGGTCTAAAATATATATAAAGGAAAAAAGACTAGTTTACAAGATGCACTTCTCAAAACAGAACCCAGCTTTTATTTATATATATATTTTAGTTTCTTTTTTTTTTTTATTCGGTCTTTTGGAGACAGGGTCTCCCTGTAGCCTTCAGCTTGTCCTGGAACTCACTCTTGTAGACCAGGCTGGGCTGTGAACTCACAAAGATCCGCCTGCCTCTGCCTCCCAAGTGCTAGGATTAAAAGGCC
>VZQC01000689.1:75333-179288 GCA_009823505.1 Rhizomys pruinosus | reverse complement strand
TTTTTTTTTTTTTTTTTGAGACAGGGTCTTCCTATAGCTCCAGCTGGCCTGGGACTCACTATGTAGACTGAGCTGGCTTTGAATTCACAGGGATATGCCTAGCTCTGACTCTTGAGTGCTGGGATTAAAGGCATGCAACACTATGCCTGGCAAAACCAAGCTTTTGAAAGGACTCATTTCTTTTCATCAGACATTGTTTTCTTCATCACTTAAATATTCTTAATTCTAAAATAGAATAGCAAAAACAACTTCATGTTTCACTATTAAGATTTTTATCAAAAATTACTATTATTACTAAAAGAATCCCTACAGCAAAGTCCTATATCTAGGTCATACACATAAGGATGATGTTCTAGTTCCCTTTCAACTGCTTTAACAAAACACTCAGACCAATTCCAACTTGGGGAGGAAAGGGTTTATTTGGCTCACATTTCCTGGGTCACAGTTCATCACCGAGGGAGGCCAGCATAGGAACTCAGGGCAGGAACCTGGAGGCAGGTGAGGCACAGGCCACGGAGAAATGCTGGTTACTGGCTTGCTCCCCTGGCCCATGCCCAGTCTTCTTTCTTATACTGTGCATAGCAACCTGCCCAGGGGTGGCACCACCCATAGTGGGCTGGGCCCTCCCACACTGCTTAACAATCAAGACAATACTCCACATATGTGCCCACAGGCCAGTCCAATGAAGCCAATTTCCCAGTTGAGCTTCCCTCAACCCAGGTGTGTCAAGTTGACACTAAAGCTGTCCAGTACAGATGTGCATAAACTATGGACTTCTTCATTAATCTTCATTAAAAGGAACGGGCTTGCATGCACATACCCACACACATGCACACTCACTCGTACACACTCACACACACACACAAAGATACACAGGCACACATGCACAGACAAACTCCCTAAAGCCAACCCATATATCTCAAAAACAAAACAAAACATATCTGGTAAGGCACCAGGTATAGGTGTGTACCTGTAATCCTAGTTACTGAGGCCAGGCTAGGGAACAACAACAGCTACCCAAAAGAATTTTTCATTTTTTTACATGGGGTCTCACTATAGCCCTGGCTGGCCTGGAACTATGTAAACCTCAACACACAGAGATTCCCCTGCCTCTGCCTCCCTAGTGCTAGGATTGCTAGGTATGCACTACCATAGTTGGCCCAAGAAAAATTTTAATATATATCTAAAATTAATACAAAAATATACTTTCAGACTTGAATCTGATGAAAAGCCTAAGTATTAAAAATTCCAAGGCACAAGGGGTAGAAAGATGGCTTTGTAGTTAATAGAGATTGTTGCTTTTCCAGGACCAGAGTTTGGTTCCCCGCATACACATCAGATGGCTCAGAATTACTCCTAACTCTAGTTCCAGAGGATCCAATGCCTTTGACAGTATCTGTACACATATGCACATACATGCTTGTGTGCGTGTTGTGTGTATATACATAATTAAAAATAATTTTATCATCTTTAATCCCACCACTCAGGAGGTAAAGGTAGGTGGATCTCTGGGAGAGCAAGGCTAGCCTGGTCAAGGTCAAGGCTAGTGGCTGCTACAAGGAGACTCTGTCTTAAAAGACAAAAAAAATTTAAAGTTTCCAAGTATTTTTCACATGTAGGCTCATTCTGTCTCTGTCTGTCTGTCTGTCTCTCTCTCTCTCTCTCTCTTCTCTCCCTCCCTTCCTATCTTTTTGGGACAGGGTCTCCCTGTATCCTCAGGCTGTCCTGGAACTCACTTATGTAGACCAAGCTGGCCTTGAACTACAGATATCTGCCTGCCTCTGCCTCCTGAGGGGTAGGATTAAAGGCATGTGCTAATGATATGATTGTTTACTTGAGGGATGCTAAAACCACCAGAAAACTCCTAGAAACGATTAAGAGTTTCAGTAATGTGGCAGGATACAAAATTAACCTAAAAAAATCAATACCCTTTCTTTACACCAACAGCAAGCAACTGAAGAAGGAATACAAGGAGACCTTCCCACTCACAATAGCCTCAAAAACAATAAAATACCTAGGAACAAACCTAACCAACGACACTAAAGATCTCTACAAAAAAAAAAATAAATAAAATAAAATAAAATAAAATAAAAAAATTAAACCCCTGAAGAAGGAAAATGAAGAAGACATCAGAAGATGGAAAAACTTCCCATGCTCATGAATTGGGAAAATTAATATAGTAAAAATGTCCATTCTACCCAAACTCTTGTACAGATTTAATGCAATCCCAATTAAAATCCCCAAGAGTTTCTTCACAGGCTTGGGAAAAAAAAGTCCTTAATTTCATTTGGAAAAACAAAAGACCCCGATTAACCAAAGCAACCCTGAGTGAAAAGAGCAATACAGGGGGGATCTCTATACCAGACTTCAAACTATACTACAGGGCTATAGTCATATAAACAGCTTGGTACTGGCACAAAAATAGACCTGTTGACCAATGGAACAAAACCGAAGATCCAAACTTGAGCACATACAATTTCAGACACCTCATATTTGACAAGGGGCTCAAGAAGACACAATGGAGGAAAGACAGCATCTTCAGCAAGTGGTGTTGGCAAAACTGGATCACCACTTGTAGAAGAATGAAATTAAACCCCTACCTCTTGCCAGATGGATCAAAGACCTCAAATGAAACCCAAAACTCTGAAGGCGATAGAAGAAAATGTTGGCAGCAGCCTACAAGACATAGGCGTAGGAAAAGACTTCCTAAATCAGACAGCAGATGCACAAGAATTATGGTCAACAATTGACAAATGGGACCTCATTAAACTCAAAAGCTCCTGTACATCAAAAGAAAAATAATCAAGTGAAGAGAAAATCCAGAGTAGGAGGAAACCTTCACTGCAGATACATCTGACAAAGCATTGATTTCCAGAATATATAAACTACTCAAAAAACAAAGAAGAAAGAAAACAAATGACCCACTCAATAGATGGAGCAAAGACCTAAACAGAGACTTCACAAGTGAGGAATTACAGATGGCTGAGAAATACCTTAAGAAGTGTTCAACATCACTAATCATTAAGGAAATGCAAATCAAAACCACTCTGAGATATCATCTTACTCCATTAAGACTGGCTAGGATCAAGAAAACAAATGATACCAAGTGCTTCAAAGGTTGTGGGGAAAGGGGAACACTCATCCACTGCTGGTGGGAATGTAAACTGGTACAGCCACTATGGAAAGCAGTGGAGAACCCTTGGAAGACTCGGAATGAACTTGCCACCCGACCCAGCCATACCACTCCTAGGCATGTACTCTCAAGACTCACCCCACTGCAGATACATGCACAGCCATATTTATTGCAGCTCTCTTCACAATAGCAAAGAGCTGGAACCAACCCAAGTGCCCTTCAACTGACGGGTGGATAGAGAAAATGTGGTACATCTACACAATGGAGTTCTATGCAGTGGTAAAGAAAGATGACATCATGAACTCTGCAGGTAAATGGATGGAGCTAGAAGATATCATGCTGAGTGAAGTAACACAGTCCCAGAAAAACAAACGATGAATGGTATCCCTCATCTGTGGATGCTAGCGCCAATTACCTAATTGTATGGCAAACTGAGCAACATT
This sequence comes from Rhizomys pruinosus, assembly GCA_009823505.1. NCBI lineage: Eukaryota > Metazoa > Chordata > Mammalia > Rodentia > Spalacidae > Rhizomys > Rhizomys pruinosus. The sequence continues at coordinate 175,712 of VZQC01000689.1, read as the reverse complement.
AATGTGATCTGAAAACAACTGTGCTCTTATATTGTGAATCCCTTAAAAAAATAAATAAAACCATCTTAAATCGTCAAAAATAAAATAAAATAAAATTAGGGGCTGGAGAGATGGCCTAGCGGTTAAGAGTGCCGACTGCTCTTGCAGAGGACCTGGGTTCGATCCCCAGCACCCACATGGAAGCTGAAAACCATCTGTAACTCCAATTCCAGGAGAACTCCAGTTTCAGGGGAATCCGACACCCTCTTCTGACCTCCGCGGCATTGCACGACATGGGTACACGAACCTACATGCAGACAGTACATTCATACAAATAAATAAATAAAATTTAATCTTTTCTAAAAAGTTTTTAAAAGCCAGTCTTAATTCCTCTCTTCATAAGGAATTAATTACCTGTTGTCATAGATCCATAACACGGCAATATCAATAAGCCATCTAGGGTGGTATCTTGTACATCATAATCATAATCAACAGACTCTGCCATTTGAAAAAGCAGCTCACAACTTTTTTCTATTTCAAACTGGCCTGAAATGAGAAGTCAAATAACTTTAGGAATTGAACAACAAAAGTTAAAGAATTTTTTAAAGTCTAGATTAAAATTAGTTTTAGGTTATTTTAAATCACTTATTTGATCTAAAGAAGAGAAACACATAAAATATGCCCACTCTCAACAATAAAATTTAAAGTACGAGAATTTTAAAGGGACTTAAATTTCTAAAGAAATAAAAACGTTTATCATCTTCAAGCTTCTCATGTTGTTAATAAGAATTTCGGGAGGACTAAATTACAAAGAGAAGCTAGTCAAAAAGATACAAAAATTTATAGGTATACTTAAATTTTTTAAGTTAACTTCTAAAAGGCAAAGAATATTTTAAAGTCTCACTTCTGGGCAGGAAATGGTAGTGCATGCCTTTAATCTCAGCACTTGGGGGGAGGAGGATAGGTGGATCTTTGTGAGTTACAGGACTTCCTGGTCTACATAGCGAGTTCAAAGCAAGTTGGGGCTACGGGGAAACCAAGACCAAAGTCTCACTTCCGACATCAGTATAAGGCCGAGTAGGAGATCAACAATGAAATGGCTCAACTCTGCTGATAGGATATGGCTAGTGAAACTGTTACAGTAGGTGGGGTGTGGAGGCATACACCTTTAATTCCAGCACTTAGGGAGACAGGGCAGGGAGATCTCTTTTGAGTTCTAGGACAGCTTGGTCTACATAGCAAGTTTGGGGCCAGTTAGGGCTACATAGTGAGACCCTGTCTTAAAAAAAAAAAAGTTACACTGGCTTATCTATAATATGTGGGTTCCACACTTTATCAACACACTATTATTTCTTGCTACACAGAGATGAACTGGTGAAATGTCATTTGAAACAAACAGAATCATTGAGACCCATGGTTGTTTTGGGAGGGTTGCAGAGAACTTTATTGATGGTATTCAAGAGAGTAGGGCTCCCTAAGCCCCTCCACTTCTTCTGGGGATCTGGGATGGAAACTGAAGGGAGAAACTCAAGTGTGTATATTGGCTGGGATCTGAGTTGGGGCAAGGGACCCCCAGCTGAGGGCCTCTCTCTTCCTCCTGGCTGGGGTGGGTGGTCTAGGGCTTCTTACTCCTTGGAGGCCATTGGACCAGGATGTCCCCCACCCTGTTGCTGTAGCCAAATTCATTTGCCATACCATGAAATGAGCTTGACAAAGTCAGACCTAGGATTTTTTCTCTGTCAAGTTAGAGGTCTATGTACAATAAGCCAATAAAAACAATGCTTTACCAGATAATTTTTTTCTACAAAAGGGTATTTTAAGTGTATTTACCAATAAGCCTGACATTCTGGATATCTGTTATCTAAAATGGATAATCATAAAAGGTAAGCACACTGCCTTAAATTCCAATACTCAGGAGGCAGATAAATCTCTGTAAGGTGAGGCAGCAGTGGAAGTAGCACTATTCTAGGTTACATTCCTTACTGGAAGACATTAGCCAGGCATGGCAGTGTGCACCTGCACTCCCAGAATTGCCTGGCCAACATAGCAAGACCTTCTCTCAAAAAAACACAAACTATGGGGGCAGGAGAGATGTCTCAGCACTCAAGAACACTGGCCCCTCTTGGAGAAGACCCCAGGTTCAGTTCTCAACATCCACATGGCAACTCACTGCCATCAGTAACTCCAATTCCAGGGCTTCCAACTCCCTCTTCAGACCTCTGTGGGCATTGCATGTACATGGTATGCTTACGTACATGCAGGCAAACACATATACATACAAAACAAAATTTTGAAATGTGAAAAAAACACAACTACACAAACAATTCTTTTATTTATTTACTGAAGGATTTTTAGTTTTGAGACAGGATCTTAAAATACTATACAATATAGTACAGACTGTCCTTGAACTCACAATGTAGCCCACGCTACCCTCAAGCATACAGCAATCCTCTTGCCTCATCCTCCAGAGTCCTGGGGTTATCTACATATGCCAAATCTGCCTTACAAATAGCAGACATTTTAAACCTAGTATGCAATGCTCACCAGTGAGAAAAACTAAGATGTCTCCAGCCATTTCATTCAAATGGATATCCATGGTCACTTTCACAATCTAAAGCAAGAAACACAATCATAATACACTGGTGTCAATATAGTCATTCTCATACTACTATATACCCTTTGCTCCTCAGAAAAGTTAAATTTGGTTTCAGAAAGTCCTAGCACTCATAATGGCTGTTATTAAAATAGAGCAAATTGGGCCAGCAAGATGGCTCAGTGGGTAAAGCATAGCTACGTAAGCATGCTGACTGGAATTTAATCCCTAGAGCCCACATAAAAGTACAAAGACAGAACCAACTCCATTTACAAACCCTGATTTACCTACACCCAGATACCTATTGTACACATGCACAATAATAAAATTTTTTTTTAAATAAAATGGGGCTGGAGAGATGGCTCAGCAGTTAAGAGCACTGGCTGGTCTTAAAGAGGATCCTAGTTTGGTTCCCAGTACCCACATGGAGGCTAGGATAACAACCATTCGTAACTCCAGTTCCAAGGAATCAGACACTCTCCTCTGACCTCTACCAGCAATGCAGTCCCCAGGTGCATTTACATAGGCAACACACTCATGCACACAAAATAAAAATAAAATTTAAAAAGTAAATAATTAAAAATAACTAATTAGGCAACACACTCATGCAAACAAAATAAAAATAAAATTTTAAAAGTGAATAATTAAAAATAAAATTAATGAATTACCAAGTTGCCTAATTAAATACAATCACACACATAACAGACACCAACAAGATGTCAAGTAATACCGCTTGGATATATGCAGTATTTTCTCTGTCTCTTGGGCCAATCAAATTGCAGAATTTCTCTCTGACTGGATAAAGTCTTCCAGGTATATCAAATATTGGACAATTTCCAAAGAACGCAGAAAGCTTGGCTAACTCCATAGTTGCTGACATTACCACAACCTTTAAATGTTCCTTTCTGTTAGGAGACTTCTCCTGAAACAGCTTCTTCAATAAACCAAATAAGATATCCTGAAAAAAAAAATAATAAAGTCTAGTAAGTCATAAATACATCTACGGGTAAGTTATTTTATTTTATTTTTATTTATTTATTGCAATAGGGTCTCATGTAGCCCAAGGCTGGCTAGATGTACATCCAAAGATGATCTTGAACTTTGATCATCCTTCTTCCACCTCAAAAGTACACTACCATGCCCACTTCTATGTGGTGCTGGGGATCAAACCCACAGGGCTTTGTCATGCAGGGCAAGCCCTCTATGAACTTAGCTACATTCCTGGCCCAGCTAACTTACTTTAAATACAGTGCTATCCTAACCAAGGAATTTTTATTATAACAGATTAAAATGTAAGAGGAGGCAATTTTCTAATCAGTAAAAAGCTACCCTGAGGAGCTCGAGAGATGTCTCAGCAGTTAAGAGCACTGGCTGCTTTTGAAGAGGACCCAGGTTCGATTCCCAGCACCCACAGAGCATCTAACAACTGTTCATAACTCCAGTTCCAGGGGATGCAATGTCCTTTTTTGACCTCCATGGGCACTGCATGACACAGGTGAACCTACCTACATGCAGGAAATACACTCATACACATAAACAATAAAAATAAAAAATATATTTTTTTAATTTTATTTATTTATGTGTATGAATGTACTGTCTGCATGTAGGTTGGTGCACCCATGTCATGCAATGCTGTGGAGGTCAGAAGACGGTGTCGGATTCCCCTGGAACTGGAGTTAAAGATGGTTCTCAGCCGCCATGTGGGTGTTGGGGATTGAACCCAGGTCCTCTGCAAGAGCAGTCAGCACTCTTAACCTCTAGGCCATCTCTCCAGCCCCAATAAAATATATATATATATATATTTGTTGTTGTTGTTGTTGTTGTTTGGTCTTTTTGAGACAGGGTCTCCCTGTAGCTCTGGCTGTCCTGGAACTCACTCTGTAGACCAGGCTGGCCTCAAACTCACAGAGATCCGCGTGCCTCTGCCTCCCAAGTGCTAGGATTAAAGGCATGCACCACCACGCCCGGCATTTATTTATTTCTGTATGTGTATCAATGTACTGTCTGCATGCAAGTCTGTGCACCCGCATCATGCAACGCCGCAGAGGTCAGAAGAGGGTGTCGGATTCCCCTGGAACTGGAGTTCTCCTGGAATTGGAGTTTCAGACGGTTCTCGGCCGCCATGTGGGTGCTGGGGATCGAACCCGGGTCCTCTTGTAAGAGCGGTCACTAGGCCATCTCTCCAGCCCAATAAAATATATTTTTAAAAGCTACCCTAAATAATTGAACTACTTGTTAACCCAAAAAAAAAAAAAAAAAGAAAATCATATACTCACTGTAGTTAGAGTTCTTTCATGGGCCTCATCCAAAATAATGACACTGAATTTGTTAAGATTTGGATCTCCCAGAATATGCTTCAGTAAACACCCATCAGTCATGTACTTGATTGCTGTTTCCTTATGTTTGAAAGCAGAGTACATAAACATAGAATTTTAACACTTAACTATTTATTATACTGCCCACCCCCAAAGTCCACAGTGTTCAAACCAAGAGGATTACATAAAAGAGAACATAACCTCTATTGATAAGGAACTAAGATGAATATCTTAGATAAAGTAACAAGTCACTAATAGGAGATACAAAGAAGTCAGTGGTGGGCTGAAGAGATGGCTTAGCAGTTACAAGTACTGACTGCTCTTGCAGAGGACCCAGGTTCAATTCCCAGAACCCACAAGGAGGCTAACAACAGTCCGTAACTCAGTTCCAGGGAATCCAATGCCCTTTTTTGACCTCCATGGTCACTGCATGACACAGGTGCACCTGCCTACATGCAGGAAATACACTCAAACACAAACAATAAAAATAAATTAAAAAAAAAAAAAAAGAAAAGAAAACAGCCGGGCATGGTAGTGCATGCCTTTAATCCCAGCACCTGGAAAGCAGAGGCAGGCAGATCTCTGTGAGTTCAAGGCCAGCCTGGTCTACATAGTGAGCTTCAGGACAGCTGGGACTACATAAAGGCCAAAAAACAAAGCAGAAAAACCAAAGTAGTCAGTGGAATGTGGCAAAATAAATACTTCCAGATAAGGGGGATACTTCAGTGGTAGGGTGCTTGCCTTCTCTAGCATGCACAAGGCCCTGTACTGCAAACAAACAAGAAAAAAAAAAAAAAAACTTGATTTTGTTTTGTTAATGACTGTCAGTTTTCCACTGTGTGTTTAAGAACACAAACATACTGGGTGTGGTGGCGCACGCCTTTAATCCTAGCACTTGGGAGGCAGAGGCAGGTGAATGTTTTTGAGTTCAAGGCCAGCCTGGTCTAAAGAGTGAGTTCCAGGACAGCTAGGGCTACAGGGAAACCCTGTCTCAAAAAGACCAAAAAAAAGAACACACACACACAATACTGGATAAACTGTGAAAACAGTCAAGTGAAATGAGCAAGATACAAAGTAAAATTACTGTATCATTGTACTTAGACAAGCCATGCTTGGAGAGATGTGAGTCACAGGGGCTAGAGAGTGAGAGGAATGGGGAGTTTTATCTACTGTTTGGTAGTTTTTGTTTAGGATGATGAAAAAGTTCTGAAAACACTGGTCACTGTTACATAGCATTATGAATTGTGAATGAATTCAATGCTACTGAATTGTACACTTAAAAATGGTCAAGTTTATATTATGTACATTTTACTACTATAACAAAATAAACTTTTAAAAAATTTTATTGATGCCTAGTGTGGTGGCACATATCTTTAATCCCAGCACTCCAGAGGCAGAGGCAGGTGATCTCAGTGAATTCAAGACCAACCTGGTCTACATAGCAAGTTCAGGCCAGCTGAGGGAGATCCTGCCTCAAAAAAGACACATATATATATATTTTTAATTATTATTTTATGTGTATGAGTATATTGCCTGCATGTATTTAAGTACACCCGTGTTGTGCAATGCCCGTGGAGGTCAGAAGAGGGTCAGATCCCCTGGAACTGCAATTAATGACAGTTGTTAGCTGCTATGTGGGTGCTAGGACTCAAACCTAAATATTCTAGGTGCTCTTAACTGCTTAAGCTATCTTTCTAGCCCCCCCAATTTTTTTTTAATTTTATTTATTTTTGTATGTGTATGAGTGTACTATCTGCATGTAGGTTTGTGCACCCGTGTCGTGCAATGCCGCAGAGGTCAGAAAAGGGTTTTGGATTCCCCTGGAACTGGAGTTCTCCTGGAATTGGAGTTACAGACAGTTCTTAGCCACCATGTGGGTGCTGGGGATTGAACCCAGGTCCTCTGCAAGAGCAGCCGGTGCTCTTAACCGCTAGGCCATCTCTCCAGCCCCCCCAAATTTTTTTTTACATCTTATGTATATGGGAGTATGTAAGTGTACCTGTGTATACAAGGCCCACAGAGGTCAGAAGAAGGTATTGGAACCCTTGGTACTGGAGACCCATGTGGATGCTGGGAATCAAACCCAGGTCCTCTGCAAGAGCAGTTAGCACTCAAACTTCTGAGCCATCTCTCCAGCCCCAACGAAGTAAGTTTTACATACAAATGCAACAAACACTGAGGCTGAACTGGTTTATAACAATCAACTGAAGGAGAAAATAGAACATTGGATACTTCAGAGACAAAGCCTTAACAATGGGCAACAAAAATGAATTATCATCTAAAGCTTTGTTTCTTTAAAATATACACTGGATTCTTAAAAATTTTTGTAAAATTTATTTATTTGTGTGGGAGTGGTTAGAGGACAACTTCCAGGAGTTGGTTCTCTCCTTCCACCATATAGATCCCAGGGACTGAACTCAAGTACTCAAGTCTTTCCAGCAAGCACCTTTAACCACTGAACCATGTTACAGACCCCATATATGGGATTGTGAAGTTTAAAATCTTTCACAATGTATGAAACTACTATAATGAAACCCATTATTTTGTACGCTGACTTAAAAAAAAAAATCTTTCTGGGGGCTGGAGAGATGGCTCAGTGGTTAAGAGCACTGACTGCTCTTGCAGAGGACCTGGGTTCGATTCCCAGCATGCACATGGTGGCTATGAACTGTCATTAAGCTGGGTGTGGTGGTGTACGCCTTTAATCCTAGCACTCGGGAGGCAGAGGCAGACGGATCTCTGTGAGCTCAAGGCCAGCCTGGTCTACAGAGGTGAGTTCCAGGCCAGCTGGGGCTATAATGAGACCCTGTCTCAAAAAAAAGAAAAGAAAAAGGCCGGGCATGAAGGTATTCGTAATCCCAGTGCTGGGGAGGTGGAGTCCAGTAGATGCCTGTGGCTAAATGGTCAGCTACCTAGCCTATTTGAGGACTTTCAGGCCATAAAAGGTCCTGTTAAAAACAAAAACAAAAAACCTCCAAGGTAGATAGCATTTGAGGAACATTCAAGACTGTCCTACCTACCTATACATACACCCATCACACAGAGACTGGTAACATAAATTTATAGGACTTTAAAGGGAAGCAACAAAACTTTTGTACCTTGGAGCTGCAATCATCAAAGCGAACTTGGTATCCTACTTTAGAACCCAAAGTGCATTTCATTTCTTCAGCAACCCTTTGAGCAACTGATATGGCAGCTACTTTTCGTGGCTGAGTCACACCAATCATACCATGTTGTGAAAACCCTACCAAAAAACAGAAACAGAAAAACATAACAGCAGTTAGCAAATACTTCATCCTACTGAACTGAAACAGTTTCTGGTCAACCAATACAAACAGTGTGAATGGTTCCAAAAGAAAGCCCTGCAAATTAATATCTTTGATGTAATACATTTACATCAAAGATACCTACTTTCAAATAAGAGTGCACATTCAGGGAACAGCAAGATAGCTCAGCAAAAATGACTGCTGCTCAAAACTGATGGCCTGAGTTTAAGCCCTTGATCCCACATAAACAGGAGAGAAATGACTCCCTAACATGTCCACCGTGTGACACACATCTGTATGCATACACAGGTATGTATACACACATACACACACACGCACACAATAAAAATAAAAATTTTCAAAAAGAATATACATTTATAGTCATTCTAAATCTACATTTTAATTAGGTTTGATTTTTAAATTTCAATTTCTAAAACCTTAAAGAATAAGCCCAGGGGCCTGGAGAGATAACTCAGCAGTTAAGAGCACTTGCAGCTGGGTGTGAGTGGTGGCGCACGCCTTTAATCCTAGCACTTGGGAGGCAGAGGCAGGTGGATGTCTGTGAGTTCAAGGCCAGCCTGGTCTACAGAGTGAGTTTCAGGACAGCCAGAGATACAGGGAGACCCTGACTCAAAAAGACCAAAAAAAAAAAAAAAAAAAAAAATACATAAGCCAGGCGTGGTGGTGCAGGACTTTAATCCTAGCACTTGGGAAGCAGAGGCAGGCAAATCTCTGTGAGTTCAAGACCAGCCTGGTCTGCAAATCAAGTTCCAGGACAGTTGGGACTAAAAAGGAGACCCTGTCTCAAAAACACCAAAAAAAAAAACAACACCCCCCAAAAAAGAAAGAATGGAGATTAATCATATAGTTGATGGCAATTTTCTTTTTTTTTTGGGGGGGGGGTCTTTTTGAGACAGAGTCTCCAGCTGTATTGGAACTCGCTATATAGATCAGGCTGGCCTTGAACTCACAGAGATCTGCCAGCCTCTGCCTCCCAAGTGCTAGGATTAAAGGAGTGTGCCACTACCCCTGGCAGCACTTTTTCTCCTTAACAGTATGTAAAATAATGGTTATGGCTTAATAGAGGTTAAGTTAGGTTGGATGCATTAAAGTAAGTAAAATAATTTAACTGACCTGGACAGCATATTGACAACTTGTCTCAAAAAAAAAAAAAAAAAAAGGACTGGAGAGATGGCTTAGCAGTTTTGAGCATCTGCTGCTCTTCAGAGGACTTAGGTTCAGTTCCCAACACCCACATAATAGCTCGCAACTGTTTTTAGCTCCAGTTCCAGAGGGGAATCCAAATGCCTCTTCTGGCCTCCATAGGTACTACCATGAATGCACATGATACACATATATACCTGCAGGCAAAACTCTCATACACAGAGAATAAAAATAAATCTTAAAATTTTCTAATGTTTAAAATATTTTCAACTAGTTAATTTTTATGTATATAAGTGTTTTTTTCTGCATGTACAGAAGTACATCTGTGTGCACAATGTCCACAGAGTCCAGAGAGGGTGTTGGATCTCCTGGAACTGTTGTTATAGACAGTTATTAGCCATCACATAAGTGCTGGGAACTGAATCTGGGTCTTCTACAACAGCAGCCTGTACTCCTAATCACTGAGCCATCTCTCCAACCCCCAAATTTCAAAATTTTAATAAGATTTGTCTTTATTTACGGTAGATTGTGTATCCGATGTGGGTATGTGCAGGTGCCAATGCCTACGGAGGCTAGAGGATATCAGATCCCCTGAAGTTAAGAGTTACAGGCAGTTATAAGCAGCCCAACATGGATGCTAGGTACCAAACTCTGGTCCTCTGCAAAAGTAGCAAGGAATCTTAACTGCCAAGCCATCTCTACAATCCCTAAAATTTAATTTTTATATGAATCACATCCAATTACTTTTACTTTTCACCGACCTTATGACAAGAAGATTTTGTCACACTGATGGGAAACTTTATTGGTAATTTTTTAACTTGGTGCTGGCAGAATCAGGGAATATGTACCTAAGGCTCTGGAGGAAGAATAGAAAAACGTTATCAACATATCTTTTCCCCTTCAAAATCATCTGGGTTCTCAATGGTTAACAGCTTATTACAAAAATAACCTTATTCTGGGCTGGAGAGATGGCCTAGCGGTTAAGAGCACCGACTGCTCTTGAGGCGGACCCGGGTTCAATCCCCAGCACCCACATGGCGGCTGAGAACCGTCTGTAACTCCAACTCCAGGAGAACTCCAGTTCTAGGGGAATCCGACGCCCTCTTCTGACCTCTGCGGCATTGCACGACACAGGTGCACAAACCTACATGCAGACAGTACATTCATACACATACAAAAATAAATAAAATAAAAAATATAACCTTATTCGAAGAAGAAAATTAGCATCTATCTGTCATCCTTTCATTATTATGATAATTACAAATGAAAAAACATGCCGGGCATGGTAGCACACACCTTTAATGCCAGCAGAGACAGGAGGATCTCTGTGAGTCCAAGGCCAGCCTGGTTTACATAGCAAGTTCCAGTTCCAGGCCAGCTGGCACTACTGTCTCAAAATGACTGGGGGTGAGGGGCAAATGAATAATACATTATTCCAACAATTCTTAAACCTGAAATAAGGCCATAAAGCACAGGAGATATAGGATGTCCAAAGAGTTGGATTTGAAAAAAAAAAAAAAAAAGAAAAGAAGAAAAAAGGCATTTATACACTCCAGTCTTATTAACTTTTAAGAAGAGTTTTTCGCCAAGCGTCCGGTCGGCGCCACGCCTTTCACCTAGCACATTGGGAGGCAGAGGCAGGGTGACTTATGTGTCTTTTGAGTTCAAGGGCCACCTGGATCTGACAGAAGTGAGTTCCAGGAAGCTGGGCTACGGGGAGACCCTTGTCTCGAAAACGACCAAAAATAACATAAATAATAACAATTAAAAAAAAAAAGAATAGTTTTTCTTTTAAATGCTTCCAATATTGACCAAGAAGAAAATTACCTGCTTCGTAAAGGTATTTTGGGAGTTGAGTTGTTTTACCACTTCCTGTATTTCCAGTAACAATAAGGAATGAATTGTCCCTCACAGCTTGGATAAGTTTTTTTCTTTGTTTCTGGATAGGGAAAGTTGGAGTAGTTCCTCCCTCTTGTGATGTGCATCCTTTCTCTTCTGTAATAACACAAAACAAGCGGTTCATTAAAAGACCTGTGAGGATCTGACAATGTCTCAGCACGGAAAGAACAAAGGCGAAAGAATTATACAATCGGAAGGGATCAATATATGACTTTTCAGTTAAATCACCTATGTAGAGATCACAAGGGAAAGTTTATAAACTTCGGAGTAACTTTTTAGTGAAATGAAACAACTTCAGCATTGCTGATGCATAACTCAATGTGCTTGACAAAGTCAGTATAACCCAAGGCAACGTATAAGCATGCATACCTGCATAGAAGCACAAAACCCAATTTCATTAAACAATAGCCCCTACCCGGAACACAGCAGAAAACTCTCTGCTGAATTAAAAGCACCTGTATTTGCTTTTGATTCACAGTTCAAGTTAGGTCCCTGTTCAGAGTGACTGATATCCCAGAAGGCCAAGTGGTGGGTAACCATGGAAACTGGCTCCTGGAAACCGGCTCCCTTCATACCGTACCCAAAGGCAGGCTGGCGGCCCGACGAAGGGGAGGGGGATGAACGGGTGGAGAACAAAGGCTTGAAGGGGCTGAAGAACAGCAGGACGCATTTCGGCGTTCGGGTCCACTTTTTTGCCCCTGGCGAGGTTTTCACCGAACTTGGGTTCGGGACCGCCCCCTCTAAGCCAAAGCGCTCACAGTACGCAAAGTTCACCTCCAGGCTCGAAAGCCGCAGGGAACGCCTCAGCTTCCTCCCCCGCTCTCCTCGGTCGCCCTCCGAGGGACTTTGAGCCCAGTAAACCCTCTTGCCCTAACTCCCGCCGGCTACCGTGACGTCCCGCGACCCGCACCTCTGTCAGCGATGCAAACAGCCGACGGTCGCTCCTCCTGGAGCTCTCCCGGCAGTTCGCCTTCCTCCTGCCGCCTTGGCGCCCTGCCCGCGACGGCGGGAAACCGGGACATAGACCTGGCCCGGAGCGGAGGTGAGCACGTCCACGACCGGAGAAGACGGGAGGGGAAAGGCGGGGCGCGCCCTGATGACGTGTGGCTGTTTACTTCCGCGCGTGCGACTGGCAGAGAGGGGAGGGGGAGCAGGTGGGTGACGTGGCGGACAACTGGAGGGGCCCCGCCCCCAGCCGCTCCCGCCCGAGCCACGTGCCCTCAACTGAGCGCGAAGCCAGGCCTCGACGCCTTCTAGTCTTTAACTCCTGTACGCTACACCCGGTCACTGCAGCCTGTTCCACCTTCCTACACATCACTTGAAGTTACCCGTTCCCAGTAGCTGCAGCCATCCTACAGTGGGACCTGGGGCAGTTCATTACCATGTATACCGATCAAGACTTATAGCCTTGGACTGGAGAGATGGCTCAGGGTAAAGGGGTGTTTGCTGCTCTTGAAGAGAACACTGGTTCAGTTTCCAGCACCCACGTGGTGGCTCAGGACCAGCAGTAATTAACAGGACTGGGCATCAAGCACACATGTGGTGTACTTACATACATTCAGGAAAATACTCCTGCACATTTAAGTGAAAATCAATCAATCTCTCTCTCTCTCTCTCTCTCTCTCTCTCTCTCTCTCTCTCTCTCTCTCCCCCCCCTCTTTTTTGGTCTTTTTGAGACAGGGTCTCCCTGTAGCTCCAGGTGTCCTGGAACTGACTGCGTAGATCAGGCTGGCTTTGAACTCTCAGAGATTGTCTGCCTGTCTCTCAAGTGCTGGGATTAAAGGTATGCACCGGGGCTGGAGAGATGCCTAGCGGTTAAGAGTGCCGACTGCTCTTGCAGAGGACCCGGGTTCGATCCCCAGCACCCACATGGCGGCTGAGAGCCGTCTGAAACTCCAATTCCAGGAGAACTCCTGTTCCAGGGGAATCCGACACCCTCTTCTGACCTCCGAGGCATTGCACGACACGGGTGCACAAACCTGCATGCAAACAATACATTCATACACTTAGAAAATAAATTAATTAATTAAAAAAAAATAAATAAAGGTATGCACCACCACGCCCAGCAAATCTTTCTTTAAAGAAGAAGAAGAAGAAGAAGAAGAAGAAGAAGAGGAGGAGGAGGAGGAGGAGGAGGAGGAGGAGGAGGAGGAGGAGGAGGAGGCTGGAGAGATGGCTTAGCTGTTAAGACCAACTGGTGCTCTTCCAGAAGATCCAGCATCAGATCAGGAAGTTCATAGTTGCCTGCAACTCCAGCTCCAACTGATCCGGAACTCTCTCAAGGCTCTAGGCGGCACTTGCACACATGTAGCATACATGAACATAAATACAGAGATAAAAATAAATCCTTTTAAAAAAAGATTGTGGAATCCATATCAGGCTGTGAACCTAGTTTTTCAAGAAAAGCTGGACATGTATGTGTATTATTTAACTATTTGTATAACGTTGACAAAGTACAATGGCATGTCACCTATTCTTCCAATTACTAGGGAGATTGAGGGATCTCCAGACCAGGAGTTTGATACCCAGCCTGGGCAACATAGCAGAATCCTAGCTCAAAAATAAAATAATAAAATAAAATAAATAAATATAAAATAAAAATAAAAAGCATTAAGGCTGTCTCCAAACCTGGATTTTATTAAGAATTCAAAATTGGGGGCTGGAGTGATAGCTCAACAGTTAAGAGCACTGGCTGGTCTTGTAGAGGACCTGGGTTCAGTTCCCAGCACCCACATGGTAGCTAACAACCCTCTGTAACTCCAGTTCCATAGGGTCCAATACTGCCTCAGGCATTGCATGACAAGGGTACACTTACATACATGCAGACAATACACTCATACGTACTCTAATAAAAATAAGTAAATCAAAATTTAAAACTCAGATAAAATAAAAATTTAAAGTATTTTAATTCTAAGTCAGAAAAAAAGCAAACTATACAATTGTAGTACAGGTAAGGAAGGTATTATTGGTGAACTCAGTATTTCAATATGGAGGCAGCTATATCAGTGACAAAGTCACTTTCTTAGAAAGTAAGCAAAGGGGCTGGAGAGATGGCTCAGCAGTTAAGAGCGCTGACTGCTCTTGCAGAGGACCCGAGTTTGATACCCAGCACCCACATGGCAGCTATGAACCGTCTTTGACTCCAGTTGCAGGGAATCCAACATCCTCTTCTGACCTCCACAGCATTACACGACACAGGTGTACCAAACTACATGCAGACAGTACATTCATACACATAAAAATAATAAATAAAGCCAGGCATGGTGGCGCACACCTTTAATCCTAGCACTTGGGAGGCAGAGGCAGGCAGATCTTTGTGAGTTCAAGGCCAGCCTGGTCTACAGAGTGAGTTCCAGGACAGCTGGGGATACAGGGGGACCCTGTCTCAAAAAGACCAAAATAATAATAATAATAATAATAATAATAAATAAATAAATTTTTAAAGTAAGCAGAATAATTTCAAAACAATGATGGTTACCATTTACTAAGCAGTTGGTAGTGAAGTATTTAAGGTAAGTTATTCCTTTTATCCCTCATAAAAACTCAAGATGCATGGGATTTTATTCTCTGATTTTCACATGTGAGAAAGAAGCCACCAGAACTTTCCCATGGTGACTCCCCACAAAGATGAGATAAGACAGCTAGTATTCAAAAGTCATACTAATAGTCACAATACTGTAATGAGAAATGGAATCAGCTAGAGCATGGTACCTAAATAATGTATTTTCTTTCAGTGTTTATAACTTGTATAGAATTGGCTCCATTCTTTGAGAACAACCTAATGAAATATCTAGAATAAAAACTGTAAGCCAACAGTGAAGGAAAATAAGAGTGAAAATTCAAATGGTAACATTCTTCTTTCTACAACCAAGGCCATATAAAATGTGTTGCCATTAATAACTAGGGCTATTTCAATCCAAAAGATTATTTCCTGCCCAATGACCTTACAAATTACAATGGTGGGGCTGGAGAGATAGCCTAGCGGTTAAGAGCACCGACGCTCTTGCAGAGGACCCGGGTTCGATCCCCAGCACCCACATGGCGGCTAAGAACCGTCTGTAACTCCAATTCCTGGAGAACTCCAGTTCCAGGGGAATACGACGCCCTCTTCTGACCTCCGCGGCATTGCATGACACGGGTGCACAGACCTGCATGCAGACAGTACATTCATACACATACAAAAATAAATAATAAAAAAAAATTTTTTTAAAACAAATTACAATGGCAAGCAAAATACAGAGTAAAACTGGAAAATACATGGGTTGAATTTTGAAAGAAAGGTCAGTGTTCCCAACAATACTGAAATTATTTCTGATTACCTTTGATTGGTTGGTGGATATTTTTTGTTTGTTTGAATTTTTATTTCTTTTTATTTTAATATTTATTTATTTATTTATTTATTTATTTATATGAATGTACTGTCTGCATGTAGGTTTGTGCACCTGTGTCGTGCAATGCCGCGGAGGTCAGAAGAGGGTGTCGGATTCCCTTGGAACTGGAGTTCTCCTGGAATTGGAGTTACAGATGGTTCTCAGCCACCATGTGGGTGCTGGGGATCGATTCTGGGTCCTCTGCAAGAGCAGTTGGCGCTCTTAACCGCTAGGCCATCTTTCCAGCCCCATTATTTTTATTTTATATGTATGAGTCGCCTGCTTGCAAGTGCACCTTGTGCCATGCCCACAGAGGCTAGTAGAAGGTATCAGACCCCCCCCCCAGAACTGGAGTTAGAGACAGATGGTCATTAGCCAACATTTGGGTGCTGGGAACCAAACCCAGTTCTTCTGCAAGAACAACCAGTGCTCTTAACTACTGAGCCATCTCTCCAGCTACTGGTTGTTGTTTTGTTTTGTTTTTATGAGACATGTCTCACTATGTACCCCGGACTGCCTTCAAATTCTCAGAGATCCACCTGTCCCTGCCTCCCAAGTGCTGGTATTAAATGTGTGGTGCACCATGTCCAGTTCTGATTACTTTTGAATCAGAAGAAAAACCTAAAAGTCTGAAATTACACCTTGCTACTGTTGCTTCATGAGCAGTCTGCAGTCAAAACAGTCTATTTCTGTGAAAATGGAATAGCATGATTACATCATCTTCAAGAAAAAAGGGAATATATAGGCTCACTGATGCCATGGTTAAAAGCCCTCAAGGAAGGTCCTCAAGATGGTTCAGTGGGTAAAAGCACTTGCCGAGCAAGCCTGACAACCTGAGATCAATTGCCAGAACCAAATGTGGAAGGAGAAAGCCAGTGCCAAAAAGTTGTCCTCTGCTAGCGACACCTGTGCTGTGACACTTCAGCACCCTCCCCCCCACACACACAAAATAAAAGCTTTTAACATGTATGAAGGTCTGAAGACCCTGCTCAGCAGTTAAGAGCACTGGCTGGTCCTGCAGAAGACTTGATTTAGTTCCCAGCACACACATGGCGGTTAACAACTGTTGGTAACTCCAATTCCAGGGGGATCGGATGTCCTCTTCTGACCTCCCTGGGCATTGCATGACATGCATGCACCTATATACATGCAGGCAATACACTCAAATATATTAAAATATATATATATGTTAAAAGAATTACATGACTGGGCATGGTGCCACACACTTTTAATCCCAGCATTTGGGAGGCAGAGGCAGGCAGATAGATGTCTGTGAATTCAAGGCCAGCCTGGTCTACATAGTGAGTTCCAGGACAGCCAGATGTACAGGGAGACCCTGTCTCAAAAAGACCCACCCCCCAAAAAAGAAGAAGAAAAAAGAAGTACATAAAGCAGAAAAGAAAAATAACAAAAATTGTATTGATATAATAATAAGCAGAAAGTTACAAACATCAAATAAATGGTGATGTGTGGAAACCTATAATGGAACCTGATGGTTCACAGAAAGAGTGAGTGATGGCATTTGATTAAAACAAGAGTTGTTTTGGTAGTGTAAAGTAGATAAAAGCCACATTACAAGAAGATGAAGAGAGAATTGCAGAGGAAATTGAAACTGTGCTTAATGAGGTTGGAGATCACTGGTTAGAATCAATGAACACGAAAGTGAGAGAGAAGATAATGGCAAAAGATGCCACTGACACACCGTAGTTGTGATGGTTAAGAAAAGACTTGGAGGAGTAGGCCGGGCCAGAGCAGAAGGGGAGAGGCGTCAAAGTCTGGCCAACCCTTGGCCCTTGGGGGCCTGGGAAACTCCACAGAGACCTGGGGAGCCCTCTACCTAGGGAGTAGGGTGCTGCAGAAACGGGGGCAGGCAGAACTAGACCTCACTGGATGGATGCACAAGTTCAGCCCAGGCACGGGAACCACATGGAGCAGCTGTTGCAGGGATTTGGTGAAGTGGATTTTCAGTGAACTGAAAGAAAGGTTCTCAAAAAACAGAGAAGACTGGTTATAGAAGATTGCTTGGAAAGGAAAGTCACTGTAGAACAGAGGTGACTTCTTTTCAGGATCCATTGACTTTTAAGGATGTATCCATTGACTTCTCCCAGGAGGAGTGGAAATGCCTAGACTCTGCTCGCTCAGAGGGCTTTGTACAGGGAGATGATGTTGGAGAATTACAATAATCCGGTGTCTATAGGTCTTGCTAGATGTAAGCCTGTTCTAGTCTGCTGTCTGGAACAAAGCAAAGAGCCCTGGAATGTGAAGAGAATGGAGAGTATAGTCAACCAGCTTTGAAAATATCTGTGACCTTCTGACTGCTGGTGATTTTTTCTTTGCTTTTGGATAATTTATGCATTTCTGCTGAAGTGACCAAATCACCTAATATATTTATAAAGCATAAAAGTCTGTATTGTCTTCCCATCTTTGAATAGGAATGTGTTAAAAAAAAGACTTGTACTTCTTTCTCAAGAAATGCCAAAAGGCCTTTGACATCAGTGCATGGGGAGGGCTGTGGTGCTTCCCTGGAGGATTTGGTAGTGGTACCTGGCTGGGGTTCAGGCCATGGGGCTCATGGAGGCAAAGCTGATGACAAGGAGTGGATCCTAGTCACCAAGCTGGGCTGCCTGGTCAAGGACATGAAGATCAAGTCCTGGAGGAGAGCTACCTGTTCTCCCCACCCATTAAGAAATCTGAGATTATTGACTTTTTTCTGGGAATATCCCTTAAAGATGAGTTGTTTTTTTAATTTTATTTGTTTTTGTATGTGTATGAATGTACTGTCTGCATGTAGGTTTGTGCACCCGTGTCATGCAACGCGGAGGTCAGAAGAGGGTCTCGGATTCCCCTGGAACTGGAGTTCTCCTGGAATTGGAGTTACAGACAGTTCTCAGCCGCCATGTTGGTGCTGGGGATCAAACTCGGGTCCTCTGCAAGAGCAGTTGGTGCTCTTAACTGCTAGGCTATCTCTCCAGCCCAAAGATGAGGTTTTAAAGATCATTCCTGTGCCACACAGGGACTGGCCAGCAGACCAGATTCAAGGCTTTTGTCACTATTGGGGATTACAATGGTCATGTTGGTCTGGGCATTAAGCGCTCCAAGGAGATAGGCACTGCCATTCGAGAGACCATCATCTTGGCCAAGCTTTCCATTGTACCTGTGCAGAGAGGCTACTGGGGCAACAAGACTGGCAAGGCCCACACCGTCCCATGCAAGGTGACAGGCCGCCGTGGCTCTGAACTGGTGAGCCTCATCCCTGCCCCCAGAGGTGCCGGCATTATCTCTGCTTCTGTGCCCAAGAAGCTGCTGTTGATGGTTGGTATTGGTGACTGCTACACATCAGCCAGGGGCTGCACTGCCACCCTGGGCAGGTCCACCAAGGCCACCTTTGATGCCATCTCTAAGACCTACAGCTACCTGACCCCTGACCTCTGGAAAGATGCAATTTTTACTAAGTCTTCCTATCAGGAATTCACCAGCCATCCTGTGAAAACACATACCAGAATCTCCAAGCAGAAAAACCAGGCTCCAGCTGTGGCTACTACATAGGGTTTTTATTTGAGAAAAAGTAAAATAAATTAAGCCTGTGAAGAAGAAGAAGAAGAAGAAGAAGAAGAAGAAGAAGAAGAAGAAGAAGAAGAAGAAGAAGGTGGAGGAGGAGGAGGAGGAGGAGGAGGAGGAGGAGGAGTTGGAGGAGGAGGAGGAGGAGTTGGAGGAGAGGGGGCTAGAGAAATGGCTCAGTAGTTAAGAGCACTGTTCTTGCAGAAGACCCAGGTTCAAATCCCAGCGCCCACATAGTGGCTAATAACATCTGTAACTCCAGTTTCAGGGGATTTGATATCCTCTTCTGTCCTCCATGGGCATTGCAGGTCATGGGTGCATTTGTATACATGCACGAATGTTCTAGTTCACTTTTTCATTGCTGTGACAAAACACTCTGACCAAAACCAACTTAGGAGGAAAGGGTTTATTTGGCTCACATCTCCCAGGTCACAGTTCATCACTGAGGGAGCCCAGCATAGGAACACAGGGCAGGAACCTGGAAACAGGAGCTGAAGCACAGGCTATGGAGGAACACTGCTCACTGGCTTGCTCCTCTGGCCCATGGTCAGCTTGCTTTCTTATACAGTAGAGAACCACCTGCCCAGGGGTGGCACTGCCATGCTCCTCCCTTCTGCCTACCAAAGCAGAAACAAAGGATTGATGGGAAGGATAAAGAACCCTCAGAGTGAGCAAGAAACGGAACTTTTTCATTTGAAAGATCTAATGGAAGGGATTCAAGAAAACAAGCCATTCTGTTGAAGCGTAACTCTCCTCCCCTTTGAGAGTAAATCAAGCTAGATAATTTCAGCCTTTGGGAGGTAGGGGCATGGAGGATTAGGAGTTGAAGGTCAGCATTGGCTACATGTGAGTTAGAGGCTAGCCTGAACCACATGAGACTTGGTCTCAAAATAAAAAAATAAGGTGGGCACTGGAGGCAGAGGCCAGCCTGATATATACATAGGGAATTCCTGGCTAGCCAGTGCTACATACTAAGATCCTGTCTCAAATAAATAAATAAATAAATAAATAAATAAATAAATAAATAAATAAATAATTGCAAACAAAAACCCAAGACTTGTCATTTAACAGAACTTGACTGTAGACTTAGGGAAAGGAGGTCAGGTTTTGCATTCTAGAAAGAATATGAGGGGCTGGAGAGATAGCCTAGCGGTTAAGAGCGCCAACTGCTCTTGCAGAGGACCCGGGTTCGATCCCCAGCACCCACATGGCGGCTGAGAACCTTCTGTAACTCCAATTCCAGGAGAGCTCCAGTTCCAGGGGAATCCGAGACCCTCTTCTGACCTCCGTGGCATTGCACGGCATGGGTGCACAAACCTACATGCAGACAGTACATTCATACACAGAAAAATAAATAAATAAATAAATAAATAAATTGAAAAATGTTTTAAAAAAAGTATGTGAGCATAAAGAAAGTCACTCTGTAAACCAGATGGAAATAGGAGGAGGTGGAGACTTTTCTGAGTCGTGCAATAGTAGATTGCATGCCACTTGGGGGGGGGATTCCTCTTTGAGACAGGGCCTCCCAGTAGCTCCAGCTGGCCTGGAACTCACTATGTAGATCAGGCTGGCCTCGATCTTCTAGAAATCCACATGCTTCTACCTCCCAAGTCCTGGGATTAAAAGAGACACGCCACTCTTTTATACCTATTCTCTTTCTCCATAAGGATTTCTAGGAAAATTGTTAAGTAATTATAGTATCATAGAAGTTAGAGATGTTTCTACCTTTCTGCCCCCAAATTAATGAAAGACCATTATCAGCCATTCTCTGTTCTTTTTCTTTTAAATGTTATGTTTCAGGTATCTGGACACCAATTTTGTGAGCTGGCAAGATGGCCTGGCAGGTAAAGGCATTTGCTGTCAAGCCTGAGAACCTAGGTTCAATATCAGAGCTACATGGTAGAAAACTGACTACTAAAAGCTGTTGTCTGATCTACATACACACACACTATGACACTCATGCACATACATATATATATACATAAATGTTTAAAAATTTTTGGTTAGAGTAAACATCACAAATGTTTACGCAGTCACAAAGAAGGCATTAAAACATTCATAATGTTATTTGATTGAAAGTTTGTTCTAGTTTGCTTTTTTGGGGGGTCTTTTTGAGACAGGATCTCCTTGTAGCCCCACCTGTCCTGGAACTTACTATGTACACCAGGCTGGCCTTGAACTCACAGAGATCCACCTGCCTCTGCCTCCTGAGTGCTGGGATTAAAGGTGTGTGCTACCACGCCCGGCAAGATTGAATATTTTAAGGACAAACTAGCTACAATGATCAGGAAAAGCCTTTGGTAATTAGCATATGTGAACTGTGCCTTCGAAGTTGGGGAGATTCAAGTAAATTCTGGGGAAAGATTCAAGATTACAAAATCTCAGAGGTGCTAGTATAGAGAGTAATATGTTATTAATTATGGATTGTTGAGAAAGATGCAAAATTAATATTCTATCTCTAGCTATGGTCTCTGTAAATCTTTTAGTTGCCTGAAGGTGGCAAGCTGGGTTTATTTGAGAAACTTCAACATGAACATTATTTAAAAGAAAAATGAAACAGTACTATTTATCTAAAAACTAAACAACTTTGATCAACAAACTATAAAAATCGATAAGTGAAAACATTTGAAACATGGAGTGATCATTTAAATTTTGTGCTTATTGCTTTTGTGTTGTAACTTTTTCATAAGTTTAATAGTTTAATTTGTATCGTCCTTATTGAGTTCTCAATGTATATTGATCTCTCTCTCTCTCTCTCTCTCTCTCTCTCTTTGGTCTTTTTGAGACAGGGTCTCTCTATAGCTCCAGCTGGCCTGGAACTCGCTCTGTAGACCAGCTGGCTTTGAACTCACAGAGATCCCCCTGCCTCTGCCTCCCAAGTGCTAGGATTAAAGGCATGCGCCACCACGCCCAGCTTGAGTTCTCTTGAGATATATTTCTTTTTTTTAAGTTTATATATAACGCACCTTTTTTATGGATTTTTTCTTTTTTTATTACTTCTTTATTTTTTCATTTTTTTAACAATAAGTAATAATTTATGAGTACAAGCATCCTTCATGTAAAACCAATTTGCAAGCAGTTGTGCCCAAACCCACACAGCCCATGGGTCCCACCATCCAGCTGGGGGGGCTTGTATGTTCAGTCAAGTAGATCAGATAAGTGTCCAGACTATATTGCTGTAGTTTCACCATTCACCCCAATCGCAGCCCTTACATTCTATCATCCCTCCTCTTTCGCAGATTGTTCCCTAGGCTTAGATAGCCAGGCGTGGTGGTGCACGCCTTTAATCCTAGCACTTGGGAGGCAGAGGCAGAGGCAGGAGGATCTTTGTGAGTTCAAGGCCAGTCTGGTCTACAAAGTGAGTTCCAGGACAGCTGGGGCTACAGGGAGACCCTGTCTCGAAAAGACCAAAAAAAGGGGGGGGGCACAGGTGGACGAGGAGCAAAACAGTCTACTTTCTCTGGAGCGAGATATATTTCTTTATGGGAGGAAAAAGGGGGCTTGTACATGTAAGTTTTACCATTACAATCTATGCTAAGTATCAGGAAAAGTCTTTTTTAGGAAGTAGTCAGGTTTACTAAGGCAGAATTTCCAGATAATATCATTTTTCACAAACTTTCGTGTGGGTTTTATGAATTTTGACATGTTGTGTGGTCAAAGTCATCACTAAGATATGAAATGGGCAGTCAAGATAGCTCAGTGGGTAAAGGCACTTGGCACCAAGCTTGATGAGCTAAGTTCAGTCCTTGGAACCCACATGGTGGAAGGTAAGAACAAATGCTTGCAGGTTGTCTTGTGACCTCCACACCTGTGTGGTAGCATGTGCATGGCCCCCCATAGGGAACCTCATATAATTAATTTTTTTTGGTCTTTTTGAGATAGGGTCTCCTTGTAGCCCCAGCTGGCCTAGAACTCACTCTGTAGACCAGGCTGGCCTTGAACTCACAGAGGTCCACCTGCCTCTGCCTCCCGAGTGCTCAGATTAAAGGTATATGCCTGGCTGAATAAATAAATATTTTTAAAAGATATACAATATGTGGCTGGTGTGAGAGAGCTGAGACTCGCTGCCTTGGAGTCTGGGTTCTTCCTAGAGATGGACAAATTGTTGAATGTCCAGGAATGAATAATGTAAAGACTCAGAAAAGGGTGAAAACAGGTGTTTGTTGAAGCAGAAAGTTAAAAGCAAAGAGCTAAAGGCACCCTGTCAGGAAGGATGGGGTCTTCAGAGCTGGCAGACCACTAAGTGACTTCTGGCTGGTTCTTTCATAGGGTCCCCAGGCCTTTCTCTCCTTTGATCCTCTCTCCCAATCTTTTGGTCCTGATGGCCCTGCCATGATAGAGATAATAACTAAGACAAGTGTCCTTGTCCGATGGTGGCCTTGACAGGCAGATAGTCTTATTTTTTGGCGAATGGTCTTGTTTTGACACATTCTAAGAGGTAATTGGGAATGTTATCTCTTCCCTCCTCCCATCACTGCTTGCTCCTAGCTAACTCCTAACAGTTTCATCACTTTATTCATTTATTTTATTTTTATTTTTTATTTATTTATATATTTTTTGGTCTTTTTGAGACAGGGTCTCCTTGAAGCCCCAGCTGTCCTGGAACTCACTCTGTAGACCAGGCTGGCCTTGAACTCACAAAGATCCACCTGCCTCTGCCTCCCAAGCACTAGGATCAAAGGTGTGCGCCACCACGCCCAGCTTCATTTATTTATATTTATCTATTTTTTTTCAGATAGGGGCTCACTATGTAGCCCTGATAGGCCTCAAATGTACAGTGATCCTCCTGCTCTGCTTCCATGGTGTGCCACCATGCTCATCACTTTACAAATTCCCTTGTGCCCTGATGTGTCAACCCATGTTTTTTTTTACCCTCCGACCACGATAACCATGGGCTTATTTTTTGTGTGTTTTTGGCCTCTCCCAAATGTCACCCCAATGGAATATGTCTGCTGTTGTACTCTATGTGGTCCAACTTCTTTCTTCAGCGTAATTGCTTTGAGATTCCTCTATGTAAGAGTAGGTATCGAAGTTTACTCCTTTTATTGAGTAAGAAATATTCCATTGGGTTTTTTAATGTTTTATTAGTATATATTAATTGTATAGAATAATGGCCTCTCTCCCACTCCTGCTAATTCCCTTTATCTTCACAACTAGTCTCCTTTGCCTATTTTCTTTTCCCTCTTCCTCCTCCTCCTCCTCCTCCTCCTCCTCCTCCTTTTTTGAGACAGGGCTTCATTATGAAGTTCTGGCTGTCCTGGAACTCAGTGTAGACCAGGATGGCCTTGAACTCACAGAGATCCGCCTGCCTCTGTCTCCTGGGTGCTGGGATTAAAGGCATGCACCACTATACCAAGCTTGGCCCACATCTGCTTTCATGTCTTCTTTTTTCTTTTTCTTTTTTTTTCTGACCCAGTGAGTTTCATTGGGGTTGTTAACAGGAGCGTGAACACCTAACTGGTACCTATATTGCTGAAGAAAATATTTCTCCCTCCTTCATCAATCTTTATCTATGTATAACTTCTCAGGGAGGGGTGGGGCTTTATGTATTCCTCCCCCCTTCCATGATAGAAGGTCTGTCAACACAGACCCAACCTTGTGAAGATTTTGTGCAAATAATCATGGCTGCTTCGAAGTCCCATGTGTGGCAGCCACGTCATGCCTAGAGATCAGCCCTCCACCTCACTCCCCCTTCTTCCCCCGGAACTTATGTTCTCTCTGCCCCTTTCTACAGTGAAGTTCCCTGAGCCTTGGAGATGACGTAGATGCCCCATTTCTGGCTGAGCATTCAACAGTCATTTTTTTCTCTGTATTTGACCAGTTATGGGTCTCTATAGTCACTACTGACACCTGTAAACAGAAACTTCTTTGGCTAAAGCTGACAGTAACACTATTCTGTTGGTCTAAACATAGTTATTAAGGCAATTTGGCAGGCACATCATACCCACTTAGCAAAACAGCAGAAGTGGCTACCCTATTGCTCCTTATGAGCTCCCCTGCCACAAACTTTTGACTGGGCTTACAGTCAAAATACCAGAGTGAATTTCCTCCTATGAAGCAGGAGCCAAATCCAATCAGAAAGCAGTTGGTTACCCCCATAACAAACTTGCCACTATTTGGGGGGTTTTTTTGTTGGTTGGTTGGTTGGGTTTTTTGTTGTTGTTGTTGTTGTTTTGTTTTGTTTTGTTTTGGTCTTTTTGAGACAGAGTCTCTCTTTAGTCCCAGCTGGCCTGGAGCTCACTATATAGACCAGGATGGCCTTGAACTCACAGAGATCCGCCTGCCTCTGCCTCCTGAGTGCTGGGATTAAAGGTGTACACCACCATGCCTGGCTGCAACCGCTTTCTTATACAACACAGGACCACCTGCCCAGAGATGGCACTACCAACAATGGGCTGGGCCCTCCCACATTACTCAACAATCAAAACATGCCACACAGACATGGCCATAGGCCAGTCCAATGGAGGAAATTCCCCAATTGAGGCTCCCTCAACCCAGGTGTGTCAAGTTGACTCTAAAGCTATCCAGCACAGGGGCTGGAGAGATGGCCTAGCGGTTAAGAGCACCGACTGCTCTTGCAGAAGACCTGGGTTTGATCCCCAGCACCCACATGGCAGCTGAGAACCATCTGTAACTCCAATTCCAGGAGAGTTCCAGTTCCAGGGGAATCCAACACCCTCTTCTGACCTCCGCAGCATTGCACGACATGGGTGCTCAGACCTGCATGCAGACAATACATTCATATAAATAAATAAATAAATAAATAAATAAATAAATAAATAAATAAATAAATAAATAAATAAATAAATCTTTATAAAGATATCTAGCACAACCCCAGTCAACTAATCATGCTTGGCCACTCAGTCAGTATTGTTGCATACATGATTTACAACTAAGACTGTTGTTAACACTTCCTCTCCAGCAGCCTTCATAGTACCTTCCAGCACTAAGAAAGGAAGCTTGCATCCCAGTTCCAACTTGATTTCTCTATGTCCTGCAGCCAAGGCATGTGACATCTTCTGCAATAGGATCTTATCGACTTCTTTGATGGGGAACCAGTAGCAGTGGCAATTGCCAAAACAATACATTTCAGAGCTTTCCAGCATTGGGTTTTGTTTGTTTGCTTTAGGGGTACAATTAAAGACAGTTTATTAAGAAAGAGAACGTTATTCTGAAGAAGGAAAATGGGTCAGATCTCTGGGACACGTCTGAGGCGCAAAAGTTCTTGACTGTGAGAGTCCTGACTCTTTATGGGTAATTTACATAGTGCTCATCTTCTCCAGTATTTGGAGATCACAGGCTTTATTCCTGCATGCAGTTTTGTTACATGTAGCCTCTGTATATGTAGCTGCATGTAACAGGGTGGGGGGGGTCTTCCACTATTGCTTTCCCAATGGTTTCTTTAATATCTAATATTTTAATTTTTTTTTTTTTGGTCTTTCTGAAAGGGTTTTCTCTGAAGCCCCAGAACTGGAACTCTCTATGTAAACAGGCTGGCCTTGAACTCAACAGGAATCTGGCCTTGCCTTCTGCGCCTCCTGAGTGCTGGATATAAGGCGTAATTTTNTCTCTCTCTCTCTCTCTCTCTCTCTCTCTCTCTCTCTCTCCCTCCCTCCCTCCCTCCCTCCCAATGGAAAAGGTGGCATTTTCTCTTAAACTGCAGTTACAGGGTTAAATATAATTTTTGGCTCTTTGTGTATTTTCACTCCCTTTTATCTTGTTTGCTGTTCAAGGACATTTTGAAGTTTTATCTTGGCCAGCTCTCATTGGAATACAGCATTCTGTACCTCTTAGACCCATGTGCAACCAAGAGGAAAATATGTGACAGAACATCTTGAAATCCAAGTGGCAATAAAATCTGCTTAAGATCTGCAGCAGATAAAAATCTTGTACTTTAGCTGTGTATGCTCAGGTGATCTTAGTTTGTTCCCTTCTGAAACAAACATAGTTTGAATTGATTCTCTCTTTTATAAAAATATTTTTATTCTTTTTATTTTGTTTGTATGAGTGTATTGTTTGCATGCATGTAAGTGTACCCGTGTGGTAAAATGCCAACAGAGGTCAGAAGAAGCCGTTGAATTCTCCTAGAACTGGAGTTATGGACAATTGTTAGTTGTCATGTGGGTGCTGGGAACGGAATCTGGTCTTCTGCAAGAGTAGCCAGTACGCTCAACCGCTGAGCCATCTCTCCTGCACCTCAATTCTGTCTTTACAAGTTGGTAAATTTATTATATTCCTCTGTGACACAATTGGGTATTTTGTATGAAGTACTTTTTAGGTTAAGAAGATAGAGAAGTTTTGGGGCTGGAGAGATGGCCTAGCAGTTAAGAGCACCGACTGCTCTTACAGAGGACCCGGGTTCGATCCCCAGCACCCACATGGTGGCTGAGAACCGTCTGAAACTCCAATTCCAGGAGAACTCCAGTTCCAGGGGAATCCGAGACCCTCTTCTGACCTCCGAGGCATTGCACGACACGGGTGCACAGACGTGCATGCAGACAGTACATTCATACACATACAGAAATAAATAAAATTAAAAAAAGAAGATAGAGAAGTTTTAAGAGCGTGTCACTGAAAGAGCATGAGAAGATTTGCACTATACTAGCACACTGAGATATATAATTGATAAGTTCATGGCAGTCTCTAAGACTGGAACCACTATGAATCAAGGCAAATGAAAGTAAGAAAGTCCAAGGGATACTTATGATGCCTCAAACACACTGGAAACAGAGGATTTCATGTGGTGGAAATTCCCCAAATTCTCTTCTGATGTATGGCTTAGATTGTTTCTAAGTGTGGGTCATATAAGGCAGCCACAAACATCTACCAATGCAGAGATTACACGATCTTTAGCAGACACCAAAGTATGGTGCACCCTACTTCATGGCACACCCCAAAATATAATGGACAATGGGTAGCTTCAGATGGATGTAAATATAAGATAATACAAATGAAGGAGAAGTCTTTTCTAATGACTAGTCACTGTAAGCCTACAAAAGTATATGATTTAACATGTATTCCCCATAAACACAGACAAAATTAATTAATGTATAAACATTAAAAAGAACACGTACTGGGAGTGGAAGAGCTTCTTGGGCAAACACATCTCACATACCATAGTTAGAGAATGAATGACACTGCCCTCCCCAAACAGGGTACTTGACAGAAAGCAATATAGACTAAATGGAGGACATGAAAAGACCATGGTCACTGTCAAGAAATTTCAAAGGCAAATTGTTTTCCTCAGAGCAAATATCTTTAGTAGTCTGCTTCGAACAGCAAAAAAAAAATTTAAGACAGTTCATGGAGAATGACAGTAAACTACAGGATGAAAAACAATATAGCTATACTAGACTGCTCCCCTGATTGGTAAAATGATGCGGTCTTATGGGCTAGTAAATAAAGAGCCTAATTCCAGTAATGGGCTCCTTCTTTTGGAGTTGTTGATTAAGGAGATTTCAGTGCCCCTCAAATAATACTGACAATTGCTAGCTTTCATAGTGCTAGAAGGTACTATGTAGACTATCAGAAAAGAAAATTAATCGTCAATTATACCCAGCAGTAAACCCTGAAAGCTATAATAATTACTGGCCTGTCAAGATATGTCGTGGGGTACAATAAATAATAACATTCATATTAAGGGAGTAACTAACATTTTTTACATTTTATAGATGTTTTATGTATTTCATACACCATTTTTTCATTTCTGTACAGGCATATTCCCCTATCCCCTCCCCCCACCTCACCCCATCCCATCTCAGATCATGCATACTGCCATAACTATCCTGCATCTTTCTCTCAGTCTGTTTTTTATGCTTAAGAATTCACATTTTCCTCCGATAATCTCATATTATTCTAAAATATGGATACTTACTGTTCTAGTTTGTCTTCCATTGCTGTGACAAAACACTCTGACAGACACCAACTTGGGGAGGAAAGGGTTTATTCAGCTTACATCTCCCTAAACTGAATAGCAAAATCCTATTATTGAAGACCATAGACTTTGGACACTATGATACCATACTGGGTGCTGCATGAGAAAAGTCATCTACCTGGTTAGATTATTAATGCATACTACAATAAAACATGCCATGTATGATATGCCACTGATGGCATAGTGGAATGAATACTTAAGAGGCAAACAACTGCTTTGTTGTTGGATCTGAGGTCTGCTCTATGGAAGGGAATACATGCCTAGCAGTATAAATCTGGAAAAATGGGGTAGAACGATACTAAGAGCCAGAGATCAGTGAGTACTGTGGTAAAATAATATCCCCTGGACACAACAGGAACTTTGCATTCATGAACTCATAGTAACTGTGATTGCCTGTGACAGATCTGTGCAATATCAAACCAGTTAACATT
Source organism: Rhizomys pruinosus (assembly GCA_009823505.1). Classification (NCBI taxonomy): domain Eukaryota; kingdom Metazoa; phylum Chordata; class Mammalia; order Rodentia; family Spalacidae; genus Rhizomys; species Rhizomys pruinosus. The sequence goes on along the minus strand of VZQC01000689.1, from coordinate 146,203 downwards.
CTAGCATGGGCAGGGGAAAGGACACAAACGACCCCAACACTAGTAGAGCAGCTACTGACAGTTGAAGGCTCTTAGAAGGACAGACAATTGTAAGAGTGTGGTGGTTACTGGTAGGTTTATCATGTTCAAGTGAATGGCTCCATACCCATGCACATGTGGACAGCACTTATTTGGTGTCCTGGTAAGTGGGTGTCCTGGTAAATTTTGACTGTGAACTTGACACACAGGTGAAGAGGATATTTCACGGAGCATGGGCGATTTTACAGTTGCGACCCCACTGAAGAAAAAAATGGTACCAAGAATACTCAACAGATATTAACTGCCAATAGCTCATTATCTGGGGTGACCCCTTACAATAGAATTTTATAGTCTCAATCTTGTATAAACCTTATGTAGGTAACCACAGCTGGTGTGATTTCATAAGTACAACAGTCATGTCAATGCCTAGAATGAGAAATGTCATTTCATAATATTTCTCCCATCCTCTAGCTCTTACTTTCTTTTCTTTTTTTTTTTTTTTGAGTCAGAGTCTCCCTATAGCCCCAGGAACTCACTCTGTAGACCAGGCTGGCCTTGAACTCACAGAGATCTGCCTGCCTCTGCCTCCTGAGTGCTAGGATCAAAGGCTTTTGCCACCATGCCTGGCTTAAAGATGGTTCTTAACTGCCATGTGGGTGCTGGGAATCGAACCAGGGTCCACTGCAAACACAGAGCTCTTAACTGCTGAGCCATCTCTCTAGCCCCTATTCTTTTCTTTTATGGATTACTTTGTGTTAGGTTCCCTGGTATCTCCACCAGAAGCCAACACCTGATTCTGGCTTCCAAAGAGACCAGCGGATCTGAGTTTCACCTTCAGGGCTTTCACCTGGCTTAATTGGCCAGATTCTAACACGTCACTTTAAAAAAACTTTCATTATTTTTACACGTATGAGTGTACTGTCTTGCATGTAGGTTTGTGCACCCCTGTTGTGCAATGCTTTGGAGGTCAGAAGAGGGCATTGGATTCCCCTGGAACTGGAGTTAAAGACGGTTCTTAGCCGCCATGTGGGTGCTGGGAATTGAACCTGGGTCCTCTGCAAGAGCAGTCAGTGCTCTTAACTGCTGAGCCATCTCTCCAGCCCCTAACACGTCACTTTCTCCCCTCCCTTATTCTATAAGAGATTCCTAGTCCACCCTGGAGGCACTTTCTCCCTTACCAGCCACCAAGATGTTAGGTTCCTAATGTGCAAAGAAAGGCCGAATCAGTTCAAATTAAAAACAAAGGCACACTTTATTCCAAGGGAAAATGCACTCTCAGATGAACCCAATGGCCCACAGGGAGTGAAAGGCCAAGGGAGAACATGCCTAACCACCTTCCAGGGTGGACTAGGGATCCCATATAGGACAACGGAGAGGAGATGGTGACATGTTAGAATCTGGCCAATTAGGCCAGGTGAAAGCCCTGATCCGCTGGTCTCTTTGCAATCCAGAATCAAGTGTTGGCTTCCTCAGGTGCTTTGAATAGGCTTGCTTTCTGTGCTTTTGCAAACATGGGGTCCTGGCTAGAAGAGAAGAGCAGGACTTCCTGGTCCACACCACCTTGGCTTTTGATCCTGAACCCTGACCTAACACTTTCGTGTGGTATCTTAGAAATCTTTACCTAATCTAAGGTCACAAAGACTTCCCCATATTTTTTTTTCTTTCTTTCTTTTCTTTCTTTCTTTCTTTCTTTCTTTCTTTCTTTTCTTCTTTCTTTCTTTTGGATTTATTTATTTATTTATTTTTGGTCTTTTTGAGACAGGGTCTCCCTGTAGCCCCAGCTGTCCTGGAACTCACTAAATAGATAAGGCTTGCCTTGAACTCACAGAGATCCACCTGCCTCTGCCTTCCAAGTGCTGGATTACAGGTGTGCCCCACCACACCCGGCTTCTTTCATTGTTTTTCTAGTTTTAAGTCTTTCCACTAAGTGATATTCCTAACCTTTTTTTTGAACTCCTTTTTTTTTTTGAGACTGTCTCCCCATAGCCCCAGTGTAGGGTTAGAAATGCCACTCTACCAAAGAATCTCTTGAGATGCCAAAAACCGTGGAGGAAAAGCTTTAATAAAAGAACATTACATCAAGGAAAAAGTACAGAATACAACCCAGAGACAGTGACAGAGACAGATCGATGCATCGGGCCAAGCACACTCCCATGGGACTAGAGGGCAGCGGCCCCAGGTCCGATCCTCTCCCAGTTAGGGGATTTCCATTGCAGTTATGGTGACCCTTTCTCTGATTGGTGGGATCTTGGTGGTTGCAGACCAGGCAGTCTTTCATTGGATCAGTCCACCTGTTCTGCACCCCTTTGTTTGAAACAATGGTTGTGTTTAGCAGCATGAAGTCCCTTGGAGAGTAATGGGCTCCTGAGGGGGTGAGAAGCACTCCTACAGTGCTGGGAAAGTTCATCCTGACCTCAGGGAGCTCTGGGAACTAATAACTCAAGGTGGGAGGGAGTAACTATGGGAACCAGACCTGCTTCAACTAGAGAGTTGCTCCTGCATGGTTAACCCTTTCCTTTTGATTAACTTCTTTCTGACCTGGTCCTAACATTCCCCCCTTTGAGTTAGGGTCATGAGTCAAATCATGGACTCATCTGTAGTAATGGGTCCAAGGACTATGAGCTGGACTGTAGAGATTCTTTCCTTTACAAAGTTAACTGAGGCATGGCATCTGTGGGAACCTGGTGGGGCAGTCAGCAAACAAGATGGCTACTAAGGTACATTCCTTTATAGGGCTGGGTGGAACTTCAGGTAAGGGGAAATGGTCATAAGACTGACAGCCTCTGGAGGAAGTGGACACCTGTGTGTCCCTTGGAATTCTGGGAAACTCAGACCTAACATTGATTATAGGGGAATGGGACGCTGTTCTCTCTTCTGTATCTGCTTCAGAGCTGAGGAGGGACAAAGTCTTGAGGGAACAGGTGTCAGGCTGGAGGGTTAGAATCTGGTCTCCCATCTTGGCTGTTCTAGTTGCCAGGTATTTTGGTCCAGATCAATAGTAGCCAGTAGTTAGCGTACAGTTTTTCTGCAACTGAAAAGACAAGCTGGTTGAGTCTTATGTGAGTGGACTAGTGCACGGACTTCACAGTACCAACAAGGGGCCTAGTGGGTGTATTAGTGATTGAAGGATCCCTGTCTAGAATTTCCAGAGGAAGAGAGGACCTGTACTCTATTCTCAGGAATTTGAAAAAAGTATTTTTAATACTCAGGGCTCCAGAATGAGAGCCAGCTTAACCTATTTCAGACTTGGCATGGTACAGTAGATCTTTTACCTATCTCTATGGTATTTCTTTGATCATAGTTTCCTGTTGGGGTGTTTAAAACCACACAGTTAGCCCAGATAAATTAAATTAGTTTTGGTGTTAAGGTCAGTTGAGATTCTGGTCCTTAAGGGTCATTCAGGCCTTGTACCTGGCTCTTTTTACCAGTTTCATCTACATGAGGATAAAGTCAGGTCTTGCTTGACCAGAGCTTCCCTTTGAAGCGTGAGGAATTTCTCCTCTATACTGACTTTCCTCCTTTGACTGGACACTGGCCAGAAGAAGTCCCCTAAAATGAATCTCCAAGACCTCCCCGGCTCAGGATGACTGGTGACTCACTGCCACAGGACATGTACAAAGGTGCCGATGCAGGACCCTAGGACTTAAGTTGACCTTAGAGGGTAAGGGCCAAAATATTGTCCTTTTTAATCCCTCTTGCCAAATCAGATCGGAGCTTTAAGTATGGTTGTTAAACCTCCAAGAGGGTCAGTTGAATGCTTTCCTATATAACATATAAATAAAGCTTGAACATTGACTAAATATTTTTATAAATTCTTAATTGCTGTTGGAAAACATTCTGACTAACAGTGAAAGCTCATGACAGGAGCCTGAAGGTAGTAACTGCAGCAAAGGCTAGGAAGGGATGCTGCTTACTGGCTTGTGTTGTTGGCTCACGTTTAACCTATTGTATACACTATAGAAATATCTGGCCAAGGATGGCATTGCCCACAATGGGCTCAGGCCAGTCCAATGAAGGCAATTATTGAGGTTTCTTAGCTCAGGTGTGTCAAGTTGGCATTAAACCTATCCAGTAAAGCACACAATTTGTTCTTCAACGTAGTCCAGGAAACAAACCCAATAAAGAGACCAAAAACAATACCTTCTAGGACTATCTTAAATGATGGCCACATTACTTGTCTCCAGATTTTGAATTACAGCTTTGAGAAGAAAAAGGAGGGGAGGGCATTATCACATACCTACAGAAGGCAGGAAATGCTTATATCAATCTCAAATGGCATTGCCCCTAACAGTCTAAGAGTAAATGAGAATAGACCATATGGAGGCCATCCTTCAGTAGAGATGAAGAAAGTGATGCTTGAGGATCTACTTGGGAGGTAGAGGCAGGAAGATCTGGAATTTGTGGCCATTCTCATCTATACAGTGAGATGGAAGCCAGTCTGAGCATTCTGAGACTCTGCCTCAAAAAAACCCCAAACAAAAAAACTAAACAAAGGAAAAAAACAACCTTCAGTGTTTTCCGCAGATTTTATATAACATAGTGAGCTCCCAGGCCAGCAGGGAGCACAGTGTGAGACTCTATCTGAAAATAAATAAATAAATAAATAAATAAATATTTTAAAAGTAATAACAATAACTTAAGCATTTCTAAGTTGAGAGATTTACATGGTAGACTAGATAACAGTGGGACAGTGACAAACAAGACTGTAGCATTCAGCAGAGGCAGTTGGTATCTTACACCTAGTTGAGTGTGCATGTTATGGTTTGTTTGTTTGTTTTTATTTTTTGGTCTTTTTGAAACAGAGTTTCCCTGTAGCCCCAGCTGGCCTGGAACTCACTATGTAAACCAGGCTAGCCTTGAACTCACAGAGATCCACCTGCCTCTGCTTCCCGAGTGCTGTGAAACATAATCCTTTTTTTTTTTTTTTTAACCACATGAGCTTGGGAAGAAAAGTAATCTTTTTTTAAAAAAAGATTTGTAAAAAAAAAAAAGATTTGTAATTATTTGTGTGCGTGTGTGTGTGTGTGTGTGTGTGTGTGTACATGAGTTCCATCCAGTGTGCATGGAGGCCAGAGTTGTAGGATCCCTAGAAGATGTAATTACAGGTGGTTGTGAGTCACCTGACCTGAGGGCTGTGAACTGAAATCAAGTCCTGTAAAAGAGCAGTAAGTTCCCTTAACAGCTGAGCCATGTCTCCAGCACCCCGGAGTAACCTTTTTCAATCCTATAATAAGTAATGTGGGTCTGTGGGTGGGGGCAGGGGAGACTTGGTTGAACACATCACAGTAATTGTTCAGGTGGGACAGATGTGCATGGATGACAGATAAGTTGGAAGCAATGATCCTTACTCCCCGCTGCTGTGCGCTACAGAAGTTGCCAGTAAAGTGTGGGAGAGTCTGGAAACAAAGGACCTACAGTGTACAGCCCAAACTGCAGACCCAGCAAGGCCATCAGCACCCTGGGAGGCCATGTGAGGTGTCACCTTGAAGGGGCCTCTAAGGGCTCCAGGCTCAGGGTGTGCCACTCCACCATAGACAGTTTTAACCCGGAAACCCAGCATTGGTCTGAAGACCCTCCTCTCCTTATTCACAAATCTTTCTAGAGAACTAGACCTGATTTTGAAGACCAGTTGTGTGTAGGGGTGGGGATATAAAGCAGTCTGTACACACTCAAAAGGAAATTATCATTCAAAGGAAAGCACTTATTTAAATTAAGGGGGGGGCTGGAGAGATAGCTCAGTGGTTAAGAGCATTGACTGCTCTTGCAGAGGACCTGGTTTCAATTCCCAGCACCCACATGGCGGTATAGTGGCACACGCCTTTAATCCCAGCACTCAGGAGGCAGAGGCAGGCAGATCTCTGTGAGTTCAAGTCCAGCCTGGTCTACAGAGCAAAATCCAGTCCATCTGGGACTAAAGGGAGACCCTGACTCAAAAAAATACCCCCCCAAATTAAAAGGGGTGCTACCTTAAATTGACAAATTTACATATAAGGTTTTGGGGGGGTTGCAGGTTGTAATTTTATTTTATTTTTTTAATTTTATTTATTTATGTGTATGAATGTACTGCCTGCATGTAGGTTTGTGCACCTGTGTCGTGCAAAGCCGCAGAGGTCAGAAGAGGGTGTCGGATTCCCCTGGAACTGGAGTTACAGATGGTTCTCAGCCGCCATGTGGGTGCTGGGGATCGAACCGGGGTCCTCTGCAAGAACAGTCGGTGCTCTTAACTGCCAGGCCATCTCTCCAGCCCTGCATGTTGTAATTTTAATGTGGGTACATTTCTGAGCCACTGTACACATTTGCAGGATTTGGTGGGAAGAGGGGCTCTTGAGCACATTAGGGTGTGTACATGCGGAGGCTGGAGGACAGCTTCAAATGCTCTTCCTCAGGCATCAGATACCTTTTTCCCTGAGAAAGGGTCTCTCGATGCCCTGGAACTCACCAAGGAGGCTAGGCTGGCCAGCCAAAGAACCCCAGGGATCTGCCTGTGTGGCTCCCCAGTGCACCACTATGGCTGGTTATTTTTACATGGGCTCAGGAAATTTAACTCGGCTTTTGCAGTCACTTTCGCAGAGGAGCCTTCTTCCTAGTCTCCACTCTACATATTTTTATAGGATTATTATTCCAGCTACTGTTTTCCTCTTGATGTTAAACCTTTCCTTAATTTTTCATGTTATACTCCCCTTTTGAAATTAACTACAGCCCCCATTGTATTGAGCTAGGAGGCTCCAGACATGTTATCAGCTTTATGTATTCTGGAAATGGCTGCTGTAAAGCGGACACAAGAGTCAATGAGATTAAGAAAATTCGGTTCTTTGTAGTCACAAGAAAATGCCTACCCTGCCATTCTGCTTTCTTTCTAATGCATCTTTCCTCCAGTTCAAATACATGTACAATTAGAGCCATACAAAGCCACGTGCATTGTGACCATTACTCACATGGGGACCATTCCCCTGGGTAACGATGAACATTTAATAAGCCTGTCCAGCATCTATTAACAAAGGAAAAACACATGGCAGATCATGATAATGATTTTGTGTCTTTCTACAATAATGAAAGAAAAACCTGACCTTGCATAATAATCACTTTGTTATTCATAGAACTTAACTGGCATCTCATGAATTTTAATGTGCCATCCATTTTCTCAGGATTCATCCCACAATTCTTTGTGAGTCTTTGCAGGGCAATAGTCTCTTATCTCTTTCTTTTCTTCGATGTGCCAATTATTCTACTACTAACCAGAAGACGTTAGGGTGTTTCTGTTCTGTTGGATCAGTGAACTGGTCTAGGTTGTCATTAAAAAACCATAAGTGATCACACAGTTTTTGTGCTTTTTCTACCTGTATGTGTTTTGGCTTTATTTTTTTATTTTTGGTCTTTTTGAGACAGGGTCTCCGTGTAGCCCCAGCTGTCCTGGAACTTGCTCTGTAAACCAGGCTGGCCTTGAACTCACAAAGATCTACCTGCCTCTGCCTCCCTAGTGCTAGGATTAAAGGCATGCACCACCACACCCGGCTGGCTTTATTTTTTTTTAAAGATAATTTTCTTTTCTTTTCTTTTTTAAATTTTATTTATTTATTTACTTTCATATGTGTATGAATATACTGTCTGCATGCAGGTTTGTGCACCCGTGTCGTGCAATGCTGCGGAGGTCAGAAGAGGGTCTCGGATTCCCCTGGAACTGGAGTTAAAGACGGTTCTCAGCTGCCATGTGGGTGCTGGGGATCGAACCCGGGTCCTCTGCAAGAGCAGTCGGCACTCTTAACTGTTAGGCCATCTCTCCAGCCCCTAAAAGAATTTATTTAAAAAAAAATACCTGGAACATCCTGTGATCATAAATGTGTACCTTTTTTTTTGAGACAGGGTCTTCCTATAGCCCCAGCTGGCTGTAACTCACTCTGTAGACCAGGCTAGCCTTGAGCTCACAGAGATCGGCCTGCCTCTGCCTCCCAAGTGCTAGGATTAAAGGCATGCACCACCACGCCTGGCTTAAAGACAGTTCTTAGCTGCCATGTGGGTGCTGGGAATCGAACCCAGGTCCTCTGCAAGAGCAATCAGAGCTCTTAATCACTGAGCCATCTTTCCAGCCCCAATTTTGTACCTTTTAAAGGAAAAATAATTAGTGGTATTCATGAAGGTACACGATTTTTTGCTCAGTATCCCCAAGGTTCAGGAAGCATTTGCAATATTTCTCCTTTTTTATTCCCTTCTAGTGGGCATAATTCATACCAAATTCAATTCTGAATTATGAGTAGTCAGCATAATCTCAAAGTTACATAAAACTCAATTCAATTTTTAGCTATTTAAAGACATAAACTGAGTCTTATTTATCTTTTTATTCTATGAAGTATCTAGCTCAAGGATTTCCAAACAGAAAGAGCTTGTAAAGCTTTAGGCAGAGGCTGGTCGATCTTTGTGAGTTCAAGGCCAGCCTGGTCTATATAGTGAATTCCTGGCCAGCTGGGGCTAAAGGGAGATCCTGTCTCAAAAAGACACAAAACACACACATACACACACACACACAAAAGTGGGATGTGGTGGTGCACACCTTTAATCCCAGCACTGGGGAGGCAGAGGCAGGCTGATCTGAGTTCAAGGCCAGCCTGGTCTACATATCGAGTTCCAGGACAGCAGGTACCCTATCTGGAAAAGACAAAAAAAAAGTGTGTGTGTGTGTATATATATATTATATATATATATTAATAGTAGATGTGATATTGTTTTTTTTTTTTTTTGGTCTTTTCGAGACAGGGTCTCCCTGTAGCCCCAGCTGTCCTGGAACTCACTCTGTAGACCAGGCTGGCCTTGAACTCACAAAGATCCTCCTGCCTCTGCCTCCCAAGTGCTAGGATTAAAGGCGTGTGCCACCAGGCCCAGCAAAAAAGTGTATTTTATTACATATAAATTATACCTAAAAAAAAAGCTGGGCGCGGTGGCACACGCCTTTAATCCTAGCACTTGGGAGGCACAGGCAGGCAGATCTTTGTGAGTTCAAGGCCAGCCTGGTCTACAGACTGAGTTCCAGGACAGCTGGGGCTACAGAGAGACCCTGTCTCAAAAAGACCAAAAATAAATAAATAAAATAAATTATACCTCAAGAAAGTCAATTGAAGAAGACCCCATGATGATAGATATACCCAATAGAGAATAACTAATAATAAAAGCTGTTAACAAAAGCTGGGTGTGGTGCTGCACACCTTTGGTCCCAGTACTGAGGAAGCAGAAGCAGGTGGATCTCTATGGGTTTGAAGGCAGCCAGGTCAACATAGTAGTCCCAAGTGCTGCAATTAAAGGCCTATGCCACTATGCCTGGCAATATTTTATTTTTTTAAGATTTTATCTTTTGGGCTGGGGAGATGGCTCAGTGGTTAAGAGCACTGGCTGCTCTTGCAGAAGACCTGGGTTCAAATCCCAGCACCCACATAGTGGCTAACAACCATCTGTAACTCCAGTTCCAGGGGATCCATCTCCCTCTTCTGTCTTCCTGCATGACATGGGTGTACTTACATACATGCAAACTTAACATTCATACTCATAAAATAAAAATAAATAACAAAATAAAAAACGTTTAAACAGGAGAGGTCCCTTTATTCCTTCTCTTGCTTTATTTGTTTATACTTGTTTCAAAACTGACTTAACCATAGCACACATAGCAGGACAATTCTCACCCCTGGCTGTCGCCGGGATACCTATCCCGACTCCATTCAGGTCTCTGCTTAAGCATCCTTCACAAAGAGGCCTTTGCTGAGCATGCTTCTTGAGTGTCTCTCATCACTATCCTCTCCTCTCCTCTTTATTTTGTTCATATCACTGATTGTCATCTGGTATTATTTTATATTTGTTAGTCATTCACACACACACACACACACACACACACACACACACACACACACATACACATACACCCATAATATTTAAACTCTTTTGGGAGAGGGGTGGCTGGGGACTGTTCTCCATCCTTTCTGTTTCTGTGTTAAACACCATGACCAAAGCGTCTTAGGGAAGGAAAGGGCTTAGGCAGCTTATTCTTCTAGGTCACAGTCTATTACCGAGGAGTCAGGGCAGGAACCCAGGTGGGAGCTTGAAGCCGAAACCATGAAGGAGCTCTGCTTGTTGGCTTGCGCTCAGGCTCGTGCTCAGCTAGCTTTCTTATAAAACAGGGATGGTGACACCCACCATGGGCTGAGTCCTCCCACATCAATCACCAGTCAAGATAATCCTGCACAAATGTGGCAACAGCCCAATCTGATCTGATCAATCCTTCAATCGAGACTCCCTCCTCAGGTGACTCAAGGCTGTGTCAAGTTGATAGCTGAAGCTAACTCAGGTGGGGGTGTACAGGTTAGTGATAGAGAACATGTACAGAACTTTAGGTTCAGTTCCAGGAAGGAAGGAAGGAACAGGGAGGAAGGGAGGGAGGAAGGGAGGGAAGGAGACACCTACATAAAACCTCAATTGTGTCTGGGTGTGGTGGCGGACGCTTTTAATCCCGGCACTTGGGAGGCAGAGGCAGGCGGATCATGGAGGCAGAGACAGGATCTCTGGAGCTTTCTGGCTGCTGACCTAGCTCCAAGTTCAGTGGGAGACTGTCTTGAGGAAATAAGAGTTATAGAGCAGGGGGCTAGAGCGATGGCTCATCAGTTAAGAGCAACAACTGCTCTTGCAGAGGGCTCAGGTTCAGTTCCCAGCACCAACATGGCGGCTGAGAGCCGTCTTTAACTCCAGTTCCAGGGCATCTGTCGCCTTCTTCTGACCTCCACAGGCATTGCACTACACAGGTGCACTTACACACATGCAGGCAATGCACTGATACACATAAAATAGAATAAAGTTTTTTTTTAAGTTATAGAGCAAAAGACCTGACATCCTGGTCTTCCTGCATGGAGGTACTCATACCCCCCCCCCCACACACACACACAGGGACACACTGGGTCCTCTGCAAAGCAGTCAGTGCTCCTAACCACTGAGCCATCTCTCCAGCCCCATGATGCTTTTTTTAAAGCTTCCTTTTCAGTACTCCTCTCTTGTGCTAGGCAACCTCTCTGTCACTGAGCTCCCTGCTAGCCAGCCTGAAAAAAGTTACTTGGGTCACAGTTTTGGCTGTATTACTTTAGGGGGTATGATGAAGCAATACATTATGATGAGGTCTCGTGGTCAAGCAAAACCTCTTATATCATGAGACAGAAAACAAAGCTAAAATAAAGAGGTGGCTGGAACCCCATGATCCTCTTCAAGGGTAAGCTTTCAATGACTTAAAGACTTCTCACTAGACTTGAAATCTTTTTAAATTTTATTTATTTATGTGTATGAATGTACTGTCTGCATGTAGGTTTGTGCACCCGTGTCGTGCAATGCCGCGGAGGTCAGAAGAGGGTGTTGGATTCCCCTGGAACTGGAGTTCTCCTGGAATTGGAGTTACAGACTGTTCTCAGCCGCCATGTGGATGCTGGGGATCGAACCTGGGTCCTCTGCAAGAGCAGTCGGTGCTCTTAACCACTAGGCCATCTCTCCCGGCCCTAGACTTGAAATCTTAAAAGTTCCACAAACTCCCTGGGCTGGAGAGATGGTTCAGAAGTTAAGAGCACTCACTGGTTGTTCTTGCAGAAGACCTGGGTTCAATTCCCGGCATCCACATGGTGGCTAACAACTGTCAGGAACTCCAGTTCCAGGGGATACTATGCCCTCTTCTGAGCTCCTGGGGCATTGCATGACACAGGATTAAAGGTGTGTACCACCATGCCCGGCAAAACTGATAGCATTTCTTTTTTTTTTTTTTTTTTTTTAATATGGAACGCTTCATGAATTTTCGTGTCATCCTTGTGCAGGGGCCATGCTAATCTTCTCTGTATCATTCCAATTTTAGTATATGTGCTGCCAAAGCGAGCACAACTGACAGCATTTCTAAGGGGTCAGTCGGGAGAGCACTGCAGCCACACACACACACACTCACACACACACACACACTCACACACACACACTCACTCACACATACAATCACACACACACACACACACACACACACACACACACACTAGCCCTGGCTGGCCTCCAACTCAATATATAGACCAGGCTGTCCTCAAACTCTAGTGATCTACCTACCTCTGCCTCTCAAGTGCTGGGATTAAAGGTGTGTGCTACCACATCTGGCCTCTCTCTCTTTTTTTGACAAGGTCTTATTTTGCATCCCAGAATGGCTTTGAACTTGTGATCTTCTGGCCTCTATTTCCCAAGTACTGGAATTACAGGCATGTGTCACCATGCCCTGCTCCTTTTGAGAAATTCTATAAGGATCTTGCTTTATGTTTAGTTGGAGTGGGAGTGGAATATGGGGCCATATAGCTGTGGTTCCAGCAACTAGAGTAGCTGAGGCAGAAGGCTCACTTTGGCCCAGGGGTTTGAGACCAGCCTGGGCACAAGGGTGAGACCCCAACTCTACACATATACATATACATATAATGTATAATATATACATATTCAGACATGTATAATAACTACTATCAGTAGTATAAGAAATGAGGATGGGTGCTTGCCCTGCTGCTTGTGTTGGCCGCCTGCACGGGGCCAGGAGCAGGATCAGACCATGGACTGGAGGGCCACCCTGAAGACCATCTGCAACGGCATCCACAGAATCAACACGTACCTGAACGCGGTGCTGGTCCTGCTGGGCGGCGAGGATGGGCTCTATCAGTACAAGTGCAGCGATGCTTAAGATTGGCATCCCTTCCCTGACAAAGTGCTGCAACCAACACGACAGGTGCTGTGAAACCTGTGACAAAAGCAAGAACGACTGCAATGAGGAGTTCTAGTACTGCCTCTCCAGGATCTGCCCAGACATGCAGAAAACACTGGGACTTGCTCAGAACGTGCAGGCATGTGAGATGACCGTGGAGCTCCTGTTTGACAGTGTTATACATTTAGGCTGTAAGCCATACCTGGACAGCCAGCGAGCTGCATGTAGATGTCATTATGAAGAAAAAACAGATCTGTAAAGAAGATCCTGGCTGCTGGTGAGCAAACAAGAACAGAGGAATGTAGTCTTTACCAATGATATTTTAACAGCCTAAAGCTGTCTTATTTTTGTGAAGGTCATTTTAAGACTATATTTTGACTTCAAAATTTAAAAAGATTAGAGCGGTAGGAATAAGCAAAGGCGATTGTGCCTGCCTTCCCAGGGGTCTCTGTTGAAGTGGCTACTTAGGAAAAAATGAAGCCAGTTGTAAAATTCATTATAAAAACTGTCCAACTTTATTTTGAAATAAAGGAAAATCCTCCCTTAGAAGTATTGTTTACGATGAAATTTCAAATGCACATTTCTGTGTGGAAGGAACTAGCCTTACTCTTCTCCATTGCAATGACATGCACCATGTTTCTGTATGCCCACAAAGATAGGAATAGGTCAGGATAGCTGTGAGAGCAAGGCTGCCAAGTGTACTTCTCTTGTACAGTTGGAACCATAGGCTGGTGCCCTTCCTGGGCACAACCCTGAAGTCTAAGTATTCTGATATGAACAAGATTTGGAAGCACAGAACTCCCATTTTACAAACCACCTGTATCAAATGTCATCTTTTGTTACAAATTAGAGAAAAGTCGTCTAACAACACATAAGGACTCCCTCTGCTGTTATGATTGGATGTTTATTTTCTAGAACCTGTTCCTCATCATAGATTCTGGAATATTTTTAAAAGACTGTGACATTTTACTAATTGTGGCCTTAATAAAAGTTATTCTTGATAAAAAAAGAAATGAGGATGAGTTCATGACAATATACAGCCTTTGGTCTCAGAGCTTATATTCTCCAAAGGAGGCAATTAGAATAAAATCCAGTAAATACTACATGTGTACTATATAACTTAATCAGAGAGGACCAAGGAAATACAACCACTAAATATGATGACCTTGAACAGAAAAGAACATAATGGAAAAGTTAGTGATATCTGAATAAAATCTGAAATTTAAGATTATTATATCTATTTTGTATCTTAGCTTATACGAATGTACTATGGTTATATAAGAGGTTGACCTTGTAGAAGTTGGACACAGGCTTAGGATAATTCCATATTTTCTTTGCAGCTCTTCTATAAATCTAAATTTATTTTTAAATAATTGAAAGTTTAGGGGCCAGAGAGATGGCTCAGCAGTTAAGAGTGCCCACTGCTCTTGCAGAGGACTCAGGTTCGAGTCCCAGCACCCACATGGTGGATAAAAACTGTCTTAGGCTTGGTGTGGTGGTGCATGCCTTTAATACCAGCACTTGGGAGGCATAGGCAGGCAGATCTCTGTGAGTTCAAAGCCAGCCTGATCTACAGAGAGAGCCCCAGGGCCAGCTGGGACTAAAGGGAGACCCTCTCTCCAAAAGATAAATAAATAAATAAATAAATAAATAAATAAATAAATAAATAAAATTGAAAGTTTAATATAAAGAATAAGGAGGAATAAGAGATTTGGGAGCTTTTCAAAACTTTGTTTTCTATAAATTTATGTGTATGAATCTATTACCTGCATGTATGTAAGCGCATCTGTGCAGTCCCCTTGGAGGTCAGAAGAGGGTGTTGGATCCCCTGGAACTGGAGTTATGGGAAATTGTTAACCATCATGAGGGTGCTGAGAACTGAACTCAGGTCCTCTATAAGAGCAGACAGTGCTCTTAACCGCCCCTTGGGATTCTTATATAGAGCACCCTCTCTAATTTGGAGGTCAAGGAAAGTTTTCAGAGGAAGTGATGTCTAAGCTGAGAGGTAAAGGACAAACAGAAGTTAACAGGAGAAGAGGAACTGGGGAGATGACTCATTTGGCAAAGTGCTTGCCAGGCAAGCATGAGGACCCAAGTGTGATCCCGGCACCCGGCACTCCCATAAAAAGCAGGGTGTGAGAGATGGCTCAGCGGTTAAGAGCACCGACTGATCTTGCAGAGGACCTGGGTTCGATTCCCACATGGCGGCTAAGAACCATCTTTAACTCCAGTTCCAGGGGAATCTGATGCCCTCTTCTGACCTCCTTGGCATTGCACGACACGGGTGCACTGACCTACAGGCAGACAGTACACTCATACACATAAAAAAAATTTTTTTTAAAGCAGGGTGTGGTGGCATGTACCTGTAATCCCAGTGTTGAGGAGGCAGAAAGAGGAGGATTTCTGGGGCTTGCTGGCCAGCTAGTCTAGCCAAACTGGCAAGCTCTAGGTTCAGTGAGAAACCCTGCATGGTGGTGCCTGCCTTTCATCCCAGGATTTGGGAGGCAGAGGCAGGCAGATCTCTATGAGATTGAGGCCAGCTTGGACTACATAGCAAGTGCCAGGCTAGCTAGGGGGCTGCAGGGAGAGCCTGTCTCAAAAAGACCAATCCCCCCAAAAAGGAGACCAATTGAGGAAGATACCACCTAGCTTCCACACATACATCGCCCACACAGTGCACACACATGAGCATGTGGATACACATACATAAAGAACTGAACTAGAAAAGAAATACAAGAAAAGAACAAAGTATGTAGAATGTTTAAAAAGACAAAAGCAAGGGAGGGACAGCATGATCAACTGTGGACTGAATAATTTCCCCGTAGCTGGAACTTAGAATAGAATGGGAGCGTGGGAAGCAGAGGGGAGTGAGAGACAAAGCTAGCATGGGAGGGGTGCAAATGCATGCTGGGAAATTGGGTTCTGGGGGCAAGTCCAAGAAGAAATAAAAATGACTAGCATATTTTCAAATACCTTCTTTGTACATGTAATCAAAGAAATGGAAATTAAAATTATTGGGTAGAATTTTAACGTATTCAATTAACAAGCATTTCTTATTATTTTTATTTTATGTGTATGAGTGTATTGCTTGCATGTAGGTAGGTGCACCTGTGTTGTGCAAAGCCCACGGAGTCAGAAGAAGGTGCCACATCCCCTGGAACTGGAGTTACTGATGGTTGTTAACCTACACAGGGTGTTAAGAATCAAATCCGGGTCCTCTGCAAGAGCAGTCAGTGCTCTTAACTGCTGAGCCATCTCTCCAAGCCTGTAATTTTTAATTATAGCATTTTTTTTGCCTTGAAGCATATAAAAAGGAAATTTTACTTTGTTAGTGAAATTAATCTTTCTGGAAGGCTATTTAGTAATTTAAATCAGAAAGCTCCCAGATGTTTATGTATCTCTTTATCCTTTTATATTTACTTTTAGGATACTTTTTCCTTATTGAGACCAACCCCAGCTTGATGATTCACAACTGTAACCTCAGCACATGGAAGGTCGAGGCAGGAGCATTACCTTCGGTTTGAGGCCATCATGGGTTACATTCTGAGTTGCAGGCCAGCCTGAGCTACAAAATGAGAGCCCCTTTTTTTTTTGGTGTTTTTTTGAGACAGGATCTCCCTATAGCTTCAGCTATCCTGGAACTCACTATGTAGACCAGGCTGGCCTTGCACTCACCTAGATCCACCTGCCTCTGCCTCCCAAGTGCTGGGATTAAAGGCGTGCACCACCACACCCAGCGAGTGATCTTGTTTTTAATTTTTTTTATTGATGTTTTGTGTATTTCATACATCATTTCTCAATTCAGTTCAGGCATATTTCCCTTTTCCTTCCCCTCACCCCACCCCACCCCACCCCAGACCACGCAGTCTGCCATAACTGTCCTGTATCTTTCAGTCTTTTTTTTATGCTTAGGAATTCACATTTTCCTCCATTAATTTTATATTACTCTAAAATACAGATACATAGTAGTTGTGATGGTTAATCCTGGGTGTCAACTTGACTGGACTAAGGAACAAATAAGAGAAAAGGATCTTCGGATTGGTCCACCTCAATCCGGATGGCCCACCCCAAATGTGGGCGTTACCTTCTGCCGGCAGGCAGTATAAAGGGCCACGGCAGAGGGAGCTGGTCACTTTTTTCCTGCTGCTTGCCTCTCTCTCACTGGTGAGTTTGTCTTGCTGCTGTGATCAGCCCTTCAGATCCCAGCGTGTACTGAGACCGGCAGATCTCCTGGAATCCACCTGGCCTTCAGCACCAGATTAGGACTACTGAGACATCCAGCCTTGCAGAATGAGCAGTTCCCTGGATTCTCAGCCTCTCCAGTTCGGTGAGGCTACTGTTGGACTACTTGAGCTCTGTCACGTGAGCAAATCAATAAATTGTGTATAGTTATATATTCGTCCTGTTGCTTTAGAGAACCCTGACTAATACAATAGTCTTCACCCATATACAGTAATTACAGAGTTTGAGAATAATTGGTGGGTGGATTCTAGAGCCCATTGAGAGATTCACATTATACCAACATAGTTGCCTTCAGATAGACAAAAATATACCAATAATGTCATTCAGCTTGCCTTTCGTCTGGGGGATTTGGTACTAGCATCTACAAATGAGGGAAACCATTCTCTGTTTATCTTTCTGGGACTGTGTTACTTTACGCAGCATTATGGCTTCAAGCTCCATGAGGTTGTGGGGAAAAGGGAACACTCATCCACTGCTGGTGGGAATGCAAACTTGTACAGCCACTATGGAAAGCACTGTGGAGAACCCTTAAAAGACTCGGAATGAGCCTACCACCTGACCCAGTCATACCACTCCTGGGTATGTACCCCAAAGACTCATCCTACCGCAAAGATACATGCACGTCCATGTTTATTGCAGCTCTCTTCATAGTAGCAAAGAGCTGGAACCAACCCAAATGCCCCTCAACAGACGAGTGGATGACAAAAATGTGGTACATCTACACAGTGGAGTACTATTCAGCAGTAAAGAAAGCACGCTTTTAATCCTAGCACATGGGAGGCAGAGGCAGGCGGATCTTTGTGAGTTCAAGGCCAGCCTGGTCTACAGAGTGAGTTCCAGGACAGCTGGGGCTACAGGGAGACCCTGTCTCGAAAAGACCAAAAAAAAAAAAAAAAAAAAAAGATGGCATTATGAACTTTGCAGGTAAATGGATGGAGCCTGAGTGACCATTTTTAAAAATAAATTAAAGTTGAGGTTAGTGATATAACTCAGTTGGTAGAGTGTCTGCCTAGCATGGACAAAGCCCTAGGTTGATCCCCAGCACCACAGAAGCTGAATGTGCTAACACATTTGTAATCCCATCACTCAGGAGGTGAAAGCAGAAGAGCCAGAAGTTCGAGATCATCCTCAGTTACATTTGAATCCAGCCTTGGCTACATGAGAGTTCATTGAAAAAAATTTCCTTTAATTTTAGAAAATTTATGTATGGGCCTGCAGAGATGGTTCAGTGGTTAAGGGCACTGGCTGATCTTGCAGAGGACCCCTAGTTCAATCCTCAGCACCCACATGGTGGCTAACAACTGTCCATAACTCCAGTTCCAGGGGAGCTGACATCCTCTCTGACCTCTGTGGACATTGCATGACATGGGTGCACTTACATAAATGCAGGCAATACACACATACACATAAAATTGAAAAAAATAATAACTGTTTCAAATGTATTTGTTTTTATTTTATCTGTGTAAGTGTTTTGCCTACAAGTATGTATGAATGCCCATGGAGGCTGGAGGAGGAATCAAATCTCCTTGAACTAGAGTTATGGACTTGTTAGCCACCATGTAGGTGCTGGGAACCAAACTCAGGTCTTCAGCAAGAGCAGCCATAATTGCTGAGCCATCTCTCCAGCCCCCCCCCTTTTTTTTTGTCTTTTTGAGATGGGGTCTCTCTATAGCCCCAGCTGGCCTGGAACTCACAGAGATCGCCTGCCTCTGCCTCCTGAGTGCTAGGATTAAAGGTGTGTGCCACCATGCCTGGCTTAAGGGCAGTTCTTAGCCACCATGTGGGTGCTGGGAATCAAATCGAACCCAGGTCCTCTGCAAGAGCAGTCGGCACTCTTAATCGCTGAGCCATCTCTCCAGCCCCCAATTTTTTAAATAAAAAAATAAAATAAGATATCCATTTGGGCTATGTGTGTGTGTAGTTGTAGTAGTAGTACTAGCAGTAGTAATAGTAGTAATAATAGTAGTAGTAATAATAATAGTAGTGGTAATAATAGTAGTAGTAGTAGTATGATTATGATTATTATTGGAGGCAGGGTCTCACTGAACTTGGAACTCACCAATTCAGTGAACCTGGCTGGCCAGCAGGCTTCAGGAATCTTGTCTCCATCTCCCTAGCACTGGGATTACAGGTTTGCACCGTCACTCTGGGTTTACTGGGAGCTAAAGATCTAAGTCACATCCTTATGTTTGTGTGGCAAGCACTTTGCCAAATGACCCATCTCCCTAGCCTTTATTTTATATTTTTAAACATTTCTATACTGTTTTAAAATACTCAGTCTAGAGGATACAGCAAGATGAAAAAGAAAAATTAGGGGGCTGGAGAGATGGCTCAGCAGTTAAGAGTACTGACTGCCCTTGCAGAGGACCCAGGTTCGATTCCCACCACCCACATGGCAGCTAAGAACTGAATTTAAATCAGGCGTGGTGGCACACCTCTTTAATACTAGCACTCGGGAGGCAGAGGCAGGCGGATCTCTGTGAGTTCAAGGCCAGCCTGGTCTACATAGTGAGTTGTAGGCTAGCTGGGTCTATAGGGAGACCCTCTCAAAAAAAAATTAGTTCTGCTGGGCGTGGTGGCACACGCCTTTAATCATAGCACTTGGGAGGCAGAGGCAGGTGGATATTTGTGAGTTCAAGGCCAGCCTGGTCTACAGAGTGAGTTCCAGGACAGCTGGGGCTACAGGGAGAACCTGTTTCGAAAAGACCAAAAAAAAATNGCCGGGCATTGTGGCACACACCTTTAATCCTAGTACTTGGGAGGTAGAGGCAGGCGGATCTTTGTGAGTTCAAGGCCAGCCTGGTCTACAGAGTGAGTTCCAGGACAGCTGGGGCTACAGGGAGACCCTGTCTTGAAAAAAACAAAACAAAACAAAACAAAAGTTTAAGAAGGAAAATTTTTCATCACAACTTCTTCCTAGGTGTAGAGCTACTTGTTTCACATTAGAACGCAGAGGAAGACAGAGGAAACGGAAGACAGAAGCCGAACAGTTGTGAGAGCAAAGAGGAAAGCCGGAGGCTGCAGCACAGGCAAGCAGCTTTACAGGGGGAAGTGCTTTGAGCAGAGATTTTTTTTTTAAGTGCTGCTTATGAGGTATTATGTAACTCTTTCTTCCGCCTCCCTTGGAGCTGTCACTAAACAACAATATCACAAGCTGGTTATAATCCCAGTGTTCTAGTTTGTCTTCCATTGCTGTGACAAAACACTCTGACCGACACCAACTTGGGGAGGAAAGAGTTTATTCAGCTCACATCTCCTGGGTCACAGTTCATCACTTAGGGAGTCCAAGGCAGGAAGTCAGGGCAGGAACCTGGAGGCAGGAGCTGAAGCACAGGCCATGGAGGAATGCTGTTTACTGGCTTGCTCCCCTGGCCCATGCCCAGCCTGCCCTCTTATACAGTACACAACAACCTGCCCAGGGCGGCACTACTCATTGTGGGCTGGGCCCTCCCACATTGCTCGACAATCAAGACAATACTCCACAGATGTGGTCACAGGCCAATCCAATGGAGCCAATTCCCCAATTGAGGCTCCGTCAACCCAGGTATGTCAAGTTGACACTAAAGCTATCCAGCACACCCAGGGTTTGGGAGATTGAGGAGGGGGAAAAGTACAGATTGAGGCCAGCCTGGGATACATAGTGAGCCTCAGGCCATCCTGGGCTATGTTTCAAGAACCTGTCCCAGTACCCTCCAAAAGACATAAATCATAAATGGTCTCCCTTTTCTTTGCATTTATTACTATTCGTTATTTCTTTCATCCATCAATGTTCTTATAGTGAGATTGTGTTGTTTGGATGAGGGAGTGCTTTCTTGGGGAGTCAGAGAGGCCCCAAGAGGTTTGGGGAAAGAGGAAGGACTTCTTTCATGTTAATCACAGGCAAAGCTGAGGCACACATTTATTTGTGTGTAAATGTATCTAGTTGGTGAATGGACATGCATTTACGTATCTGCTCTTCCCTTCCTCTCTTCCTCTCACCTCCCCAACTTCTTTTTTTAAACAAAGCTAATAAATCTAAATAATTTTAAAATGTATGTATGTACGTGTATGTATGCACAACACATGCAGAGGTCAGAGGACAGCTTTCAGGAGATTCTTGCATTCCACCTTGTTGACACAGGGACTCGCACCGTGTACTCCAGGCTGGCTGCCCTCGAGCCTTCAGATGACCTCCCGTTCCCACTTCCCATTGTGCCATACAAGTTCTGGGATTACAGATGCTCAGCACCACATCTGGATGTTTGCTTGTTTTGAAACAGGGTCTCCCTGTAGTCACAGATGGTCTGGAACTCGCTGTGTAGACCAGGTTGACCTTGAACTCACAGAGATCCACCTGCTTCTACTTCCCCTACGCTGGGACTCAGGGTGTGTTCCACATACCTGGCTCCCATATGGATTTTTTTTTTTTTGGTCTGTTTGAGACAGGGTCTCCTCTTAATCACAGCTGGCCTGGAATGGCTATGTAGACCAGGCTGGCCTTGAACTCACAGATATCTGCCTGCCTCTGCTTCCCAAGGAGTGCTGGGGTTAAAGGCGTGTACCACCAAGCACAGCGGATTTTTTTTTTTTTTAATGTGGGTTCCAGGGATGGAACTCTGGTCATCAGGCTTGTGTGACTAGTGCTTTTATCCACTGAGTCATTTCTCAGTCCCTGTCTCTTATTTCTTTTCTTTCTTTCACGTAGCCCAGGCCTGCTTCAAACTCAATGTGCACCTAAAGATGACCCTGAACTCCTGGTCCTCCTGCCTCTACCTCCCAGGTTCTGGGATCACAGGAATGTGCCACACCATGCCTGGTTCCCCATTTCTTGTCCCAACAGCTTCTCATTATGTAGCCCAGGCTGACTTTGAATTTAAGATCCTTCTACCTCAGCTTCCTGAGTGCTGGATATCATCCTGAGACTGGATACCATTATATCCAGTCTCAGTATGCTAGGGCACAAAACTCGCTGAGAACTTCCTTTCCTGGTCTTTATGGATGACAGTAGTTGGAAAGAATTCAAGTATGTGTTGCAAGGAAGGTATAATCTTACATGCTATTGAAGTAGATTGATTTGTGTCCCTGGGCATGGTGAAGTAGCTTTCTCTCTATCACTGGGCATTTGAAGGAGTCTCCTGATAAGGATGCTCAACTGCTCTTTAGTGTATATCTGGCTTTGCTCCTGTGGAGTTCAAAGCAACTCTCACGCTTGATCTTTTTTTGCAGTGTTTTTTTTTCTCCTCTCCAGAAGCTTTGAAGATCCTTTTGTGTCTGGCATTCTGAAGTTCTAAAACAAGGTGCTTTGTTATGGATCCTACCCGTTTCTAGTTCTGAGTTCCTTTCTGAAAATGATTGCCTCTACCCCTGACAAAATTCTTGTTTATTTTTTGTTTGCTTATTTGTTTAAGTAGTTTGCTTCTTTGTGTACTCCTTGGTTTTCGAATTTTTCCCTTTTTTGGTCTTTTCGAGACAGGGTCTCCCTGTAGCCCCAGCTGTCCTGTCCTGGAACTCACTCTGTAGACCAGGCTGGCCTTGAACTCACAAAGATCTGCCTGCCTCTGCCTCTCAAATGCCAAGATTAAAGGCGTGTGCCACCACGCCCAGCGAATTTTTCCCTTTGTTTAAAAATATTTTTTATTGTATTTATTTTTTTATGTATATGAATGTATTGTCTGCATGTAGGTTTGTGCAAGCATGTTATGCAGTGCCACGGAGGTCAGAAGAGGGTGTTGGATTCCCCTGGAACTGGAGTTAAAGACGGTTCTCAGCTGCCATGTGGGTGCTGGGAATCAAACCTGGGTCCTCTGCAAGAGCAGTCGGCACTCTTAACCGCTAGGCCATCTCTCCAGCCCCAAATTTTTCCCTTTTTTAATAAAAGAATATTTCTGGGCTGGAGAGATAGCTCAGCAGTTAAGAGCACTGGCTGCTCTTGGAGAGGATCTGGAAGCTAACAAAATAGTTCCGGGGGATCTGATGCCCTCTTCTGGTCTCCAAGGGCTCTGCACTTACATACATTCAGTCAAAACACTCATCCACATAAAATAAAAATAATTTGTAAAATATTAAAAAATATTTCTTAAGGCAGAAGTGGTGGTACATGCCTCTAATCCCATCACTCTGGTGGCTGAGATGTGTGGATCTCTGTGAGATTGAGGCCACCCTGGTCCACAGGGAGACCCTGTAGACCTAGTCCTAGGCCAGCTGGGCTACAAGGAGACCCCGTCTCAAAAAAAATATTTCTTGTTGGACATGATAGTCCATACCTGTAATCCCAGCACATAGGAGGCAGAGGCATGAAAATTAGGAGTTCAAGAAAATTATCCTCAGCAAGATTCAGGAAGAAGTGCAAATGGCTGGGTCTTGGATGCTGGGAGAGTTGGAGTCAGCACACACTTGAATACTTACACACTCCTGGAAGTGCACAATAACTGGGTTTGTTTCACTCAAATGCACCTTTCAACTTTTAGCTTTTTCTTTGTAGATAATGACATGAGAAAGACTGGAGAGCCTAGGGTCAATGAGATGGCTTGGGGGGTAAAAAAATGCTTGCCATAAGCGGATCTCTGTGAATTCAAGGCCAGCCTGGTCTACAGAGCCAGTTCCAGGGCAGATGGGGCTACAGGGAGACCCTGTCTCAAAAATAAATGCTTGCCATGCAGACCCGACAACCTGAGTTTGAGCCCTAGAACCCGAAGTGGAAGGAGAGAACTGACTCCACGAAATCATTCTCTGACTTCCACGCATGCACAGTGGAGCTCACAGGCATGCACATTGGAGCTCACATGCATGCATAGTGGAGCTCACATGCATGCACAGTGGTGCTCGCACACATGCACATGCACAACACAATAATAATAAAATATGCTTCCTGGGTAGTCTACCTCCACCCAGGCTTCTCAATCCACTGAGATATATTAATATCATTTTTTGCAGCTGTATAGATGATACTTGTTTAGAAGCTGTAGAAGAAGTTTCTTGGTCTATCATAATCACCTTGTATGGTTTGATTATGTGCCCCAAATTTCATGTGTTGGAAACTTAATTCTCACAGCTATTTGATAATGATATTTGAGAGACAGGACTACTAGCAGGTGTCTGCACTGTAGGGATTCATTGATGAGTTAATCCTTTTTGGATTAATGGATTAATTGATTATTATGGGAGTAGCTTTGTGGATTTTTTTTAAAAAACAAAACAAAACAGAAATATTATGAATTCAAGGCCAGCTTCAGCTACATAGTGAGTTTGAGACTAGCTTAGGCAACATGACACTCTATCTCAAAAAGAACAACAAAGAAAAAGTAAAAATAAAAAAAAACAACAAAAATATTTCACATGGAATAATTGGTAATCCTGTATTCTGGACATTATTTGAAACAAGAGAGAAAAAAATAAGGCACTGTCCTACTGAGAGGGCACATGTCTGGAGGAAATTGCTCAATTTAGAATAATGCAGATACATCTTAAGCTTAGTATGCTTGTTAATGTTAGTAACAATAAGCAAAGACAGAGTCATTTTATCCTTTATAATTTTTGGCAGCTTCACTTATCTTTATTTAGCAATGTACTTTGGAAGTTGGGAGAGAGAATGTCCTTCACTCTCACTGAAAGAAAATAATTGAAACTTTAATTTCCATTTTAAAAGAAATTATATCTTTAATACGCTAATTTTGATCTCATGGTAGTTAACAGGCAGCTGCCTTTATTGTAAATGGAACTTTGTTTTTAACAGAAACTATTCTCAGTGAATACTTTGATCTTCAAAATAGAAAAGCCAAAAAAAAAAAAAAAAAAAATAGAAAAGCCAGCCGGGCGTGGTGGCGCACGCCTTTAATCCCAGCATTTGGGAGGCAGAGGCAGGCAGATCTTTGTGAATTCAAGGCCAGCCTGGTCTACAGAGTGAGTTCCAGGACAGCTGGGGCTATAGGGAGACCCTGTCTCAAAAACAAACAAACAAACAAAAAATAGAAAAGCCAATTTGAGTGTTGAATATTTATCTGATGTGTGTGATGAGCCAAATTAATTTAGGTCAATAGAAAAAAATTGTTTCTCACTTAGCTAATTCATGAAGTTGAAAGTGACTTCTGTCCATGATGGCTGCACACACACAAAAATCCATAATGAGTATAGCTTGTTTTAGAGGGGAAAAGCTGTAAATTTGATTTATAATTTATATTTTATTTAAATAACTTGCTTTGAAGCAGAATTGGAGTTTACTTAAAAGATTTTAAATGTTGGGCTGGAGAGATGGCCTAGCAGTTAAGAGCACTGACTGCTCTTGCAGAGGCCCCGGGTTCGATCCCCAGCACCCACATGGCAGCTGAGAACCGTCTGTAACTACAATTCCAGGAGAACTCCAGTTCCAGGGGAATCCGAGACCCTCTTCTGACCTCCGAGGCATTGCACGACACAGGTGCACAGACCTACATGCAGACAGTACATTCATATAAATAAAAAATAAATAAAATCAAAAAAATATTTAAAGAAAGATTTTAAATGTTTTACATTTATTTGTGTGTGTGTGTGTGTGTGTGTGTGTGTGCGCACATGTGAGTGGATAAACATGTTGGAATTGATTCTCTATTTTTCTTTTTTTTTTGTCTTTTTGAGACAGGATCTCCCTTCACTCCCAGCTGTCCTGTGTCCTAGAACTCACTATGTAGATCAGGCTGGCCTTGAACTCACAGAGATCTGCCTGCCTCTGTCTCTCTAGTGCTGGAATTAAAGGCACCACCACACCAGGCTTGATTCTCTGCTACTTATAATCAAACTCAGATTGTCAGATTTGGTGGAAAGAGCCTTTACCCCAGGAACCATCTCACCAGCACCCAAAAGAGAATTTTAACATCCTGGGTGTGGTGGCTCACGTCTTTAATCCTAGCACTCAAGAGGTAGAGGCAGGCAGATCTCTGTGAGTTCAAGTCCAGCCTGGTCTACAGAGTAAGTTCCAGGCCAGCTGGGGCTACAGGGAGACCCTGTCTCAAAAAAAAAAAAAAATTAAAAAAAGAAAGAATTTTCACATCAATTTAAGCATGAGAGTTCACAGGGAAAGGATAAGATACACCCATGTATGAGTATGGGCCTCTCAAGAGAGTGTCACCAACTTGTTTATTTTTCATTTATCGTGTGTGTTTGGGGGTGTGTGTACACATTCATCTGTGTATGCATAGCATATGTGTATACAGGCACACATGTAGCAGGGCTGACTTCAGGTGTCTTCCTCAGTTGAGCTCCACCTTGTTTTTTGACACAGGGCCTCTCACTGAACCTGAAGCTCCCCCATTCAGCTAAGCTAGATGACCAGTGAGCCCTGGGGACCCTACTTTCTCAGTCTCCCCAGATCAGGGATTAGTTCATGGCCCCGCACCTGGCTTTTTTTTTTAATTTTTTAATTTTTTTTATTTTTTATGTGTATGAATATACTGTCTGCATATAGGTCTGTGCACCATGTCGTGCAATGCACACGGAGGTCAGAAGAGGGTCTCGGATTCCCCTGGAACTGGAGTTCTCCTGGAATTGGAGTTACAGACGGTTCTCAGCTGCCATGTGGGTGCTGGGGATCAAACCTGGGTCCTCTGCAAGAGCAGTGGCACTCTTAACCGCTAGGCCATCTCTCCAGCCCCCGCACCTGGCTTTTTATGAGGGTGCTGGGGGATTCAAACTCAAGTCCTCTTATACTGACTAAGCTATCTCCCCAGTACCTATTTATTATTATTTTTTTCACTCGAACATCCAACGAAGTTATTATTATTTTTGAAACAGGATCTTAATGTGTAGGCAAGCTGGCTTCCAATTCTCACCCCCCCCCAACCCTTCCAAGTCCTGGGATTATAGACTGCTAATAATTTAAAATATCATTGGGGCCAGGTGTGGTGGCGCATACCTTTAATCCTAGCACTTGGGAGACAGGCAGGCGGATCTCTGTGAGTTCAAGGTCAGCCTGGTCTACAGAGTGAATTCCAGGCTAGGGCTACAGGGAGATCCTGTCTCAGAAAGACCAAAAAAAAAAAAAAAAAGAAAAGAAAAAAATCATTGGGCTGAGTGTGGTAGTAAAATGGCAAAACGAACTCCATTTTGTTGTAGCTGACTTTTGCTTTGCCCTGTGCTTCTGCCAGCCTCCTCTGCCCCCCACCATAAAGGCTTCACCTGTAGTTTCAGGGAGTATACTGTTGCTATAATACTGGGAAACTTCCAAGTAGCCAGGCAGCATGCCCAGGTAGCACATCCTCCCTCCCAGCTGTACCTGCATTCCCTGGAGCCCAGTGTTCTGCAATTCTGAGAAACTTGTTTTTTTCCTAAACAAAAATTTTTATTAGCTGAAAACCTCTTTGTTAAATGACCTGCCCCTGGTCTGGTGTAACTATGTTTCTCTGCTGTAACTATCATTGTTTGCTTTGTCCCTAACATGATGTAATTATGGTTTTAAGCTTTACAAACCCTACTCCTCCTCCCCTCAGGGTCAAGAGTTCTTTTGGGTGTTAGCCCTCTCTCTGACCTCTGACTAGTAATAGAGGACTCTTGATCTGACCCAAAACTGCGTGGCATTTCTCACTTGGTATTACAGTAATACATGTATGTAATCCTAACACTTGGTAAACTGAGGCAGGATAGTTCAAGCTCAAAGCCAGTTTGATCTAAATATCAAGTTCCAAGCCAGCCTGGACTGCATAGCGAGACCCTGTCTCATCCACCAAATAAAATATCACTCAAAGCTGGATGAGGAAGGTGGATAAGGAGTTGGAGCCAGCCTGGGCTCCACAGAAAATTTCAGGCCAGCCTGGACCACAGAGCGAGAGCCTGTCTTGAGGCAGTTCGTTGCCAGATTATAGCGATGGCTGAACAAAAACAGCCTGACCCTTAGCATCCATTACAACCAAGAGTGAGGCCCAATCTGTTTTGAGAACTTGTTCCTTCACATTTCTCTCAGAACTGTGCTCTCAGGGTTGTTCTCCCAAACAAAGGTCTTGCTCTCTTTTTATTGAAATATCCATCATGATTTGAGGAAAGAATGAGGAACCTATCTGATCAAAGGATTTTCCCAGTCTGACCTCTACTGACCTCAAACAACATAAACACAGACATCCATTGTTTACAACATAAATGAGATAATTCATTCCGGCTGCTTTCAACTCTTTATATTTCTTTTCTTTATATTTCTTTTCTTTTCTTTTCTTTTTTTTTTTTTTTTTTTTTTTTTTTTTTTTTTTTNAGTGGTTTGAACTGGGCTCTCTATAAATGTTATGGAAGAATCTGAGATCCACTGCCAAAGTCAGGTGGGAAGGAGCTGTTTATTTCACACTAGTGGACTAACTCATGGATCATATGGTAAAGGAGTCAGCACTCGAGCAAGTTTTGGATAGGGGCCTTTATTAGCATGTGACAAATCCAGGCTGAGAGCAAATATCACAAAAGTGGTAATCAAGTAAATGATTTACAGATAGCATATGGTCACAAAGGCTACAGAAATGTGACATCCTGAGGAAACAAAGACTTCTGTTCTGGGAAAAGATTACAGGAAAGACATCTATCCTGGGTGGCCACAGGGGACAGAGAGGAAGACTCCAGTCTGCATTGTCCATGTCTATCTCCTGTCTCATAGTTTTTCCTGCTCCAAAGTTTTGTTTTGTTTTTATCATAACATTGCAAGGTCTTTTAGTAACCAACTTATGTGTTTTCCTATTATACTTTTACCAGTTCTACTTATGAGAGGATGGGTCAGAATTATTGCTTCACAGTGTTTCCCCTTCCTGTGTGACTATCCTTGTTGTGGACAGGACAATATTTAGAGTCCATCTAGTGGGGTCTCTATGGCCTCTGTGAAAAAGAGGAGAGGTGGGGCTGGAGAGGTGGCCTAGCAGTTAAGAGCGCTGAGTGCTCTTGCAGAGGACCTGGGATCCATCCCCAGCACCCACATGGTGGCTGAGAACCGTCTTTTACTCCAGTTCCAGGGGAATCTGACACCCTCTTCTGACCTCCGCGGCATCGCACGACACGGGTGCGCAGACCTGCATGCAGACAATACATTCATACACATAAAAAAAATAAAAAAAAATAAAAAAAAAAAAACAAACATGCTGAACTAGAGTCAAATGATCTCAAAATATAAGATGAACTTTCCTCACAAAATTAAGTAAAAGTTATTACCACACTTTCTCAAAAAGTCTCCTCCCCAAATCATCAATTATACAGATAAAGTGGTTGCATCAGAATAGATTTCAAGACTATCTTCCCAGCATAAATGAAAAATTTTACAACACTTTATTATATCTGCTATCTATCTACATAAAAAGTTAATATATCACAACATTGTCTCTCAGGCAAGATTAAAACAAGCAGATTGTTTGCTAGATAGAATAATTAATAAAATGAGATACGTTGTAAACCCCAAAGTGCATAATATATCATAAATATAGACTTTTTTATTTTTTTTAACATTTTTAAAATTTTATTTACTTATTTTATGTGTATGAATGTACTGTCTGCATGTAGGTTTGTGCACCCATGTCGTGCAATGCCGCGGAGGTCAGAAGAGGGCATTGGATTCCCCTGGAACTGGAGTTCTCCTGGAATTGCAGTTACGGACGGTTCTCAGCCGCCATGTGGGTGCTGGGGATCGAACCCGGGTCCTCTGCAAGAGCAGTCGGCGCTCTTAACCGCTAGGCCATCTCTCCAGCCCCATAAATATAGACTTTTAAAGTAACACTTGATTTATATATATGAGGATTTACATATAGAAAATTCCATTAATTTTTCATTTTAATGTTTTCAGGCTGGAGAGATAGATCAGTTAAGAGCGCTGGCTGCTCCTCCAGAGGACTGGGGTTCAATTCCTAGCACCCATGTGGCAGCTAATGACCATCTGTAACTCCAGTTCCAGCAGATCCGACATACTCTTCTGGCCTCTTTGGGCATTGCACGACATGGGTGCACTTACACACATGCAGAGATACACTCATACACGTAAAATAAAAATAATTAAAATATTGTTTTTTTTAAATAAATAAAGGCAAGGTTACTGTGGCATAGCTCCAGCTGGCCTCCAACTCTCAATTCTCCCTCGTTCACCTCCCAAGTGGTGGGATTACAGGTATGTGCCAGCATACTCAGCCTGAGACAGGCAAAAGCCAGATGTTGTGGTTGTACATGCCTGTAATCCCTAAACTTGGAAGACTAAGACAGAATATTACAAATATAAGAACAGAATAGGTAACATGGTAAAAAACTGTCTCAGAAACATTATTAGTGTATATTCCTTTTATAATTAAAATATTTAGGCAGGGCGTGGTGGCGCACACCTTTAATCCTAGCACTCGGGAGGCAGAGGCAGGCAGATCTTTGTGAATTCAAGGCCAGCCTGGTCTACAGAGTGAGTTCCAGGACAGCTGGGGCTACAGGGAGACCCTGTCTCCAAAACAAACAAAAGAACAAATGAGTAGCAATGAAGCCGGGAGCAAGCTCAGACTCTGAGCTTCACAGCCCCCCTCTCAGTAGAAGCACAAGGAAAGGGCGCAACAGAGAGAACTTAAATAACTAGCATACATCTCTAACTTACAAAGTTATTTATCAGGGCTCTTTGGTTACAAAAACATAAAAACTAATTCTGGCAAGCCTAGCAGAAAAGCAGTTGCAAGAAGAATGTGATGACTTGACAGAATTCACAGGAAGCCGAAAACTCAAACTTGGACAGAAGCTGGAATCGGCAGATCTGGGGGGTCAAGAGCAAAAATCATAGGAAGTTTAATTAAGGGGAAAGCAGTCTGCCCGGAGGCCCTCTCGGCTGGGCTGCTTACCCTCCAAACACACACTGTCTTTTCCCCCTTGGCTCTGCTCATGATTCGCTGTGAATGAGTATTTAATTAAGTCAGCTTGGATCAAGGAAGACATAGGGGGTCTGAAGGCCAACCCTGGACCACGTGTCCAAGAAGGAAAGGTTCCTACTACGTGAGCTAAGCTTCCGGATTTTGGGGGATTTTGTTTTTGGTGCTGGGTATTGAATCCTGGACCTTATTATGTGCTAGACAAATACTCTGTCACTAAGCAATTCTGTGGCCCAGTGTGTATACACATACATATCTCAAATAGGCATAAGTAGGATTTCTTTCCCTTTCTGTTTTGTTTTCTTTTAACATTTTATTTATTATTTTTTTAAATCTTATGTGTATGAGTATATTGCCTGAATGTATGTAACTGTACCCATGTTGTACAATGCTGTGGAGGTCATCAGGTCCCTTGGGCTGGAGTTATGGATGGTTATTAGCCACCATGTATGTGCTGGGAATAGAACCTAGGTCCTCTGCAAGAGCAGCCAGTACTCAACTGCTGAGACATCTCTTTAGTTCCTCTCTTTTGTTTTATTTATTATTTATTTATTTATTTATTTTTTGTCTTTTTGAGACAGGGTCTCCCTGTAGCCCCAGCTGTCCTGGAACTCACTCTGTAGACCAGGCTGGACTTGAACTCACAAAGATCTGCCTGCCTCTGCCTCCCAAGTGCTAGGATTAAAGGCGTGCACCACCATGCCCGGCTCCTCTCTTTTGTTTTAAATCCAAGTGTTAACATTAACAGGCCTGAGCCATCACTCTAACCTTAAAAAGTTTTATAGACCAACTTGATGTTCAGCAGATAAAGGCACTTGTTGACAAACCTAATGGCCTGGACCTCACATTGTAGAGAGAACTGACTCCTGCACGTTGTCCTCTGACCTCCATACATGCTATAACATGGCATGTACATAATCAAACACATACAAATAAATAATGTAATACAATTTTCTAAATATTTAAAAAATTTTGGTTATGGTCTTTCTGAAATAGGGCTTTCCTGTAACCCCAGCTGGCCTGGAACTTGCTATGTAGACCAAGCTGGCCTCGAACTCACAGAAATCCACCTGCCTCTGCCTCTTGAGTGCTGGGATTAAAGGTATGTGCCCCATGCCTGGATATATATATACTGTACTTTTGAAACAGGGTCTTCCTATAGCCCCAGCTGGCCTGGAACTCACTCTGTAGACCAGACTACCGTGAACTCACAGAGATCCGCCTGCCTCTGCCTCCTGAGTGCTAGGATTAAAGGCATGTGCCACCATGCCTGGCTTCAGGCCTGGATATTTTTACTTTTTTTAATATGTATGAGTGTAATGCTTGCATGTAGGTAGGTGTACCTATGTTGTGAAATGCCCTTGGAGGTCGAAAGATAGCATTAAAGCCGCTGGAACTGGAGTTACAGCTGGTTGTAAGCCTCCATGTGGATGCTGGGAATCAAATTCGGGACCTTTGTAAGAGCAGTCAGTGCTTTTAACCCCTGAACTATCTCTCAGTATAATATAACACAATTAAAAAATAGAATTTGACTTTATTTATTTTATTAGTTTTGTTGTTTCCCAGGCTGGCGTCAAGCTTGCTATGTTGCCAAGGTCTAGCTCAGTCTAGGTGAAATTCCCATTCATCATGAATGGAAGGAATCTAGTTTTCAGGACTGTTTCCTATGGTGGGAGGATGGTGTTGTCTGGGTGAAACAACTTGCCAGGTTTCCCTGGGCAGTGTTCTGAAGTCTCTCTTCAGGTCAGTGGGAAGAAGATAGGGTTCAGTGGTCACTTCTGCTAGATGAGTAGGAAGACAGTGCCCAGCTCTGTAGGGTCTGCAGGAAGCTAGCATCCATTTGAGAGGATAGGATCCTAGAACGGAATTACAGGGGCAAGAATGGGATGAAAGGGGTGAAAAATATAAACGTGTGCATGAAAGAGGAAACGGGCATTTGGTGAACAAGTGAGGGAAGAGAGGAAAACTAACAAAGTGAGAAAGTGAAGTGATTTTGATGTATAAAGCAAGAAAAAAGGTGAAGAGGATACTTAAAGTTGTCTTCTCCCACTTTTTTTTTTTTTGAGGCAGAATCTCCTGTATCCCAGGATGCAGGCTGGCCTGAAGTAGCTATCTATATAGCGGAAGATGATCTTAAACTTCTAACCCTCCTGGCTCCATATCCCAAGTACTGAGATTGTAGATATGCTCCATCACACCACCAAGTTTTATGGGATGCCGGGACTTGAACCCAGGGCTTAGTGCATTCTAGCCAGGCACTCTACTAACTGGCTGAGCCACATCCTCAACCCCAATGTTTCCTTTAGAAGGAAATAGAGGGAAAAGAGCATACTCGTATATATGTATATACTATTGTTTGTAAGGTGTAATTCTTTCCTTTATTATAAAAGTAATCCATGCTCATTGTCAACAGAAAAAACATATCATCTAAACCTCCTCTGTTGTGCCGGCATTAATTTGCATGAGAAAGTGTTTGAGAAGGGGGTGAAGGTGGTGCAGCAGCTAAGTGACTCAGGATGGAAACAGCTGGAGGCCCCATTATGTTAGAGCCCTAGAAAGTGGGGTGCACTCCAGTTCTAACAGGAGGGTGTTTGGCTTTTTTCTAGTTGTTTAACGTCCTTTTCTGAGTCTGTGTTTAGATATGATTATGGTGGGATCTGATGGCCATATTTCCCCAAGGCAACCAAGGGACCTCGTCTGATTATTGTTGCTACCCTGTGAAAACTGTTTCTCTTTAGCGAAGGAACACTGAAACTATCTGTGAGCTGCCAGCTGTAGACTATCGGGGCCTTTTCTTCTTCCTCCCTTTATGTATGTCTGTGTCGATATCTGTGTATCTGGTATATGTACTTGCTCTTGTATGTGCATGTGTGCACTGAGGATGCGTGTTTTCCTCAGTCTCTCCACTTTATTTTTATTGTATTATTATTATTATTATTATTATTATTATTTTGGTCTTTTTGAGACAGGGTCTCCCTGTAGCCCCAGCTGGCGTGGACCTCACTCTGTAGACCAGGCTGGCCCTGAACTCACAGAGATCCTCCTGCCTCTGCCTCCCAAGTGCTAGGATTAAAGGCATGCACCACCATGCCCAGCTGTTTTATTTTATTTTTGTTGTTAGGATCTCATATAGCTCAGGTTGGCTTGAATTTATGTAGCTACAGGTGACCTTGAACTTCTGATCCTCCTTCCTCTGCCTCCTGAGAACTGGGACTGTAAGGGACTAAATCCTTTTTTTTTTTTTTTTTTGGTCTTTTTGAGACAGGGTCTCCCTGTAGCTCTGGCTGTCCTGGAACTCACTCTGTAGACCAGGCTGGCCTTGAACTCACCGAGATCCGCCTGCCTCTGCCTCCCAAGTGCTAGGATTAAAGGTGTGCACCACCACGCCCGGCCGGGACTAAATCCTTAATAAGCAAACAGGATCCCTGAGAAGTCATGAGATGACACACTTCCTGCTTCTTCTTGGCAGGCCTTATTCTTTTATATATGTATTAGTTATTTTTATTGGTGGCTGGAGAGATGGCTCAGCAGTTAAGAACTGACTGGCCTGGCATGGTGGCGCACGCCTTTTATCCCAGCACTCGGGAGGCAGAGGCAGGTGGATCTTTGTGAGTTCAAGGCCAGCCTGGTCTACATAGTGAGTTCCAGGACAGTTGGAGCTACAGGGAGACCCTGTCTCAAAAAAGATAACACACACACACACACACACACACACACACACACACACACACAAAAACAACAACAACAAAACCACTAAAACACTGACTGCTCTCGAAGAGGTCCTGGGTTTGATTCTCAGCACCCACAGGGTGGCTAACAACCATCTGTAATTCCAGTTCCAGGGGAATTCGATGCTTTCTCCTGAGTGCCAATAGGCACACTACTGCCCTGAGCCATCTCTCCAGCCCCAGGGCCCATTTACCCCTCCACTTTCTCAGTCAGCTATTAGTCTTGGACTTGGAGATGTTCTTGATCTTCACATGAAATTCGACATCTCCAAGGTAGGGTCAGAGGTGAGGGGAGCTACTGCCCTCTAGTGGCTCTTCTGGTAACTACCAGTAACTATTTCAGCTTCTGAAGAAACTTCCAAGGACTTTCGGAGACATACCAGGGCAGGACAGAGGAGGAAGAAAGCAGATTTGTATGGGAAAAAGAGCCAGTAAAATTTCAAATATTATGGTTGGTGTGAACCCATTAGTACACTCAGCTGGGTGAAAGCTGGAAAAATATAGATTTTGTGAATTGTAGGTTTTCAATAATTATATATTGCCTTTATAAGCAGAGAAGTTGCATGTTTAAGATAGAATAAAATATAAGCATCCATATTGCACTAAAAAAGAACCATGGAGCCAGGCGTGGTGGCGCATGCCTTTAATCCTAGCACTTGGGAGGCAGAGGCAGGTGGATCTTTGTGAGTTCAAAGCCAGCCTGGTCTACAGAGTGAGTTCCAGGACAGCTGGGGCTACAGGGAGACCCTGTCTCAAAAAGACAAAAAAAAAAAAAAAAGAGCCATGGAATCTAGACATACAGAATAATTAATCTGGGTGCAGTGTAGCACACATGTAATCCTGGCACTTGAGAGGTGAAGGCTAGATGATCAGAAATTCAAAGACAGCCTACACTGCATAGTGAGGTTGAGGCCAGCCTGAGCTACATGAAATCTTGTCTCAAACAAACAACAAACAAAACAAAGAATAATGAAATAGGAGGCAAAAAAATTCATATAAAATGTTGTATGCTGGGTGTGGTGGCGCATGCCTTTGATCCCAGCACTTGGGAGGCAGAGGTAGGTGGATCTCTGGGAGTTCAAGGCCAGCCTGGACTACAAAGTGAGTCCTAGGCAACCGGAGCTACAGGGAGACCCTGTCTCAAAAAGACCAAAAAAAATTGTTGTATAAACGTTTTATTTTTAATGGAATTGGGAAGGGTGCTGAAAATTTTCAATTGCAATGCAAAATAGAGCAGATGCTCTGGAAGTCAGTGAAGCTCCTCAAAAAGTTAAGCATATGGCACCATATGGACCCAGCAATTCCACTATAAGTGAATATCCACAGTGCTGAGATCAGGGACTTGCCGAGGTCATTATGCAGTCTGTGTTCTAATAGTATTATTCACTACAACCAAACAGTGGAAACAACCGACATGTCCATTGGCAGATGAATGGATCAGCCGAATGTGTGAACACATACAATGGAACATTGTTCAGCTTGAAAAAGAAGGAACTTCAGATATATGCTACAACATGAATGGGTCTCAAAGACATTGTGCTAAGTGAAATAAACCAGTTACAAAAGGCTAAATAGGCCAGGCATGGTGGGATACACCTTTAATCCCAGTACTTGAAAGGCAGAGGCCAGGCCTGGTGGGATACACCTTTAATCCCAGTACTTGAAAGGCAGAGGCAGGTGGATCTCTGTAAGTTCAAGGCCAGCCTGGTCTATATAGTGAGCGCCAGGCCAGCTAGTACTAAACAGAGACCCTGTCTCAAAAAGACCCCAAAAATAATAATAAATACATAAAATAAAAAAAGTAACAGAAGGCTAAATATTATGAACAGTCAAGTTCATAGAGATGGAAGTAGACCAGTAGACCAAGGAGAGGGAGAGAGAATACAGTTACTGTTTAATGGGTATAGAAATTATATCTGATTTTTTCCTTTAAAAAAATTTTAATTATGTGTATATACGTGAGTCTGTATGTGGGTATGTTCATGTGCCTTGCATCCAGAAGAGTTTTGGATGCCCTGGAGCTGGAGTTATAGGCAGTTGTAAGCCATCAAAGGTGAGTGCTGGCAACTCAACCTGGGTCCTCTGCAAGAATGGTATGTACTCCTAACCAAAGAGCCATCTCTCCAGCTCCTCGTTTTGTTTTTCCACAAGAGACTTGAACCTAGGGCCTTATTCTTGCTGGGCAAACACTGTAGCACTTAGCTGTATCCTCAAGCCAGAAATTCCATTTGGGAGGTTGAAAAGAATTCTGGAGAACAGTGATGGTGACAGCTCCACAAAATCATGGCCACTGTTGATGGTACCAAAGTATCCATTTAAAATAGTTGAGGGGCTGGAGAGATGGCCTAGCGGTTAAGAGCACCGACTGCTCTTGCAGAGGACCTGGGTTCGATCCCCAGCACCCACATGGCGGCCAAGAGCCGTCTGAAACTCCAATTCCAGGAGAACTCCAGTTCCAGGGGAATCCAACACCCTCTTCTGACCTCCGCGGCGTTGCATGACACGGGTGCACAGACTTGCATGCAGACAATACATTCATACACATACAGAAATAAATAAAAAATAATAATAAAAAAAATAGTTGAGATGGTAGGAGTGTGTGTGTGTGTGTGTGTGTGTGTGTGTGTGTGTGTGTAATTTTTGGCAAGGTCTCATGTAGCCCAGGGTGGCCCAGGGTTCCCTATGCAGCAGAGAATGACTGGCTTCTCTGGGTCTACTACCCAAGTGTTAGGATTACAGGAGTGCACCACCAACCCTGACAATATACAGAGCTAGGATCGGCCCCAGGACCTTGTGTGTGCTAAGAAAGATTTTTACCACTGAACTATATATTCAACCCTGTTTTAAACATTTTTACCACAATAAACAATAGAACACTGCATCCTACAGTGGACCAATTGTTAGATGGCCACGGGGAGCAAAATGCCGGAGCAAGGATTTTTTTTTTAAGCTTCTCAAATGATTCCAGTGCATAGTGAGATTAGAGAACCCCTAACCTGGGGTTTCTTTGGTTGGTTTGGTGACACTGGGTCTTACTAGGTAGTCCAAGCTGGCCTTGACCTTGTAATTCTTCTGCTTCATCCTCCTGAGTTTTGGAATTACAGGTTGGGCCACCACACCCAGCTAAGATTCTGTTTTCACGCAACCATTCAGGACATTAAGTAAGATGACCCACAGAAGAAAAATGAAGACTGCCAACATTGCCCTCCAACATCGTAAATACAAATAACTGCATCATTAGATAAACTGTCTGAATCCAAATAGCTAATAGACTCACAACGATGTTCGCTAGATTACCTTTCTCTATTAATTTTACTTTTTTCCCTAAAATGAATTAATCCTGTTTGCAAAACTTCATTTGTCTTTGGCCTGTGTACAACTTTCCATTCAATTAAGATTTTATGAATAATTAAAATTCCCATAAGAATGCTGTATCACTATATTAAACAAGATATTTCTTTTTTTAATTTTTAAATTTTATTTATTTTATATGTGCATGAATGTACTGTCTACATATAGGTCAGTGCACCTGTGTTGTGTAATGCCTCAGAGGTCAGAAGAGGGTGTCGGATTCCCCTGGAACTGGAGTTAAAGATGGTTCTCAGCTGCCATGTGGGTGCTGGGGATTGAACTCGGGTCTTCTGCAAGAGCAGTCGGCGCTCTTAATCGCTAGGCCATCTCTCCAGCCCAAAACAAGATATTTCTTTACCAGATCCTATGTCTTTTGTTTTATTTTGTTCAGACAGGATTTCCTGTAGCCCAGGCTAGCCTTGAATACCTCATCATCCTGCCTCTACCTCCCAAGTACAGGGATTACTGGAATGCACCACTATGTTAGCTTCAAAGCTAATCTTTTTGAAGTCTGATATTTCTTTTGGGGGGTGAGGAGGGAGAGAGAGCATGAGGTAGGGTCTCATATGGCCAAAGCTGCACTTTAAATTCCTAATCTTCCTGACTTGACTTCCCAAGTACTGCGATTATAGGCAGCACTAATGCCTGGCTTAATATTTCAGCTTTACAGCCGGGCATGGTGGTACACACTTGGGAGGCAGAGGCAGGTAGATCTTTGTGAGTTCAAGGCCAGTCTGGTCTACAGAGTGAGTTCTAGAATAGCTGGGAGAAAAAGGGAGATACTGTATCAAAAAGACCAAAAAAAAAAAAAATTGAGTTTTACTTGTCACAAATAATGAAATAAGCTTTTAACTCAAGGTTTTATTACCTTACTTTAATAACTGTAGAATATTGTATTTTTCTAGATTAAAAATTATTTTAAACTGATACATTTGTAAACATTAAAGACAATTAGGTGGCTGGAGAGATGGCTCAGTGACTACAAGCACTCGCTGCTTTTGCGGAAGACTAGAGATCGGTTCCCAGCACCCACATGGCAGCTAACAGCCATCCATAACTCCCATTCCTGGGGAGCCGATGCCTTCTTCTGGGCTCCACCACTCGTACTAATAAAATAAAATTTAATAAATTAAATGAATATAAGAAACTGGCATCTTGATTAAAAAAATAAAAATGGGGGCTGGAGAGCATTGGCTGCTCTTGCAGAGGACCTGGGTTCAATTCCCAACACTCACATGCCTGCTAAGAACTGTTTGTAACTCCAGTTCCAAGTTCATCCTTGTCATGCAATGCCCATGGAGGTCAAAAGAAGGCCTCAAATTTCCCTGGAACTGGAATTTCCATGCGGGTGGTGGAAATCAAAACCCAGGTCCTCTGCAAGAGGGCCGTCTCTCCAGCCCCTCGAGTTTGGGAATTTAAGGCCAGTCTGTACTATATATCAAAACTGTCAAATAAATAAACAAATAACTACAGAATTTATCTCAGTAGTAGAGACCTTGCATAGCATACATAGAGCCGTGGGCTTGATCCCCATCACTATGAAAACAAAAAGCAATTAGAAGATTTTCAATTATGGAAATAATAAAAAGAAAGCATGAGTCCAGTAGTTTTATAAAAAGAAAAAACATTTTTTTTTTTGCCGGGCCTGATGGCGCACACCTTTAATCCCAGCACTTGGGAGGCAGAGGCAGGTGGATCTTTGTGAGTTCAAGGCCAGCCAGGTCTACAGAGTGAATTCCAGGACAGCTGGGGCTACAGGGAGACCCTGTCTCGAAAAGACCAAAAAAAAATGTTTTTTTAAAAATATTTCATTGTATTAAATCTCTAGACACAGAGTCAGACTACAAAATCAGGGCTAAATTAAATTAAAGATCAAATGGAAAGGTTTTTTTTTTCTTGGGTGATTGTTTTTTGTTTTGTTTTGTTTTTGTTTTTGTTTTGGGACAGGGTCTCACTCTGCTGCCCCAGCTGGCCTGGAACTCACTACATTACCAGCTGGCTTTGACCTCAGAGATCCACCTGCCTTGGCCTCTCACGTGCCTGGATTAAAAGTGTACACCACCATGTCCAGGCAAAATGGGAAAAAAAATTTTTTTTTGGTCTTTTTGAGACAAGGTCTCCCTTTAGTCCCAGCTTGCCTGGAGCTTGCTATGTAGACCAGGCTAGCCTTGAACTCACAGAGATCTGCCTACCTCTGCCTCCCGAGTGCTGGGATTAAAGGCATGTGCCACCAAGCCCAGCAGAAAATATTTTTAAATGATTCTTATTTAAAATAATAGAATTGATGAATGTGAATGAAAAGTAATAGTTTCTGAGCTGAGCGGCGTGGCATGTGGTTATAGCCACTGGGGAGGTGGGGGCAGGAGAATCAGTAGTTCAAAGCCAGCTTGAGCTACTTAGAACAGTCTCCCCACAAAAAATTGTATTTATAATACAAAAATGTTATGATATACTTACTACTATATAATATAGTATATTATGCTATACTTACTACTATACAGACATATAAATAACACACAAGGCCTATGAAGGATAAATATTACAAAAATATAAAATACTAAAACAATAAAAGCCAAGACCATTTAAAAACACTCCCAGCTAGGCATGGTGATGAACACCTTTAATTCCAGCACTTGGGAGGCAGAGGCAGGTGGATCTCTTTGAGTTCAAGTCCAGCCTGGTTTCCATAGTGAGTTCTAGGACAGCTGGGGCTACAGGGGGACTGTCTCAAAAAAGACAAGAAAAAAACAAAAAATAAAGAACCACCATCAGTCAAGATCTCTTCACAAGGTATTCCAGGACCTTCATAACTGAGTGCTCACCTTCGTCTTCAGCCTTCCTCCTCACTGTTCTCCTTGCGCTCTGTGAGGCCCTGATGGTGTCTGACAGCTCCTAGCAGCCTAAGTAGGTCAACTTTGCTCACACTTTCATACCTCAGAGCATGAAGATTCTGCAGCAGGGAGATGGAATGAGTGCTGATGCGTCACCTTGTCAGCTGTCACCTCCTCTGAGAAGCTATGCCGGCTCCCCAGGCTGGAAAAGCCCCATCTTTGATTTATCAGAGCCCTGTGGGCACAGCTTCACATGGATGAAAAGAAAGGAAAGAAAAGAAAAATGTATTCTAGAACCTTAGAATGTCCATGGGAGCAGGCTGATTTGCCCTGGAGAGCCCCCCTCTTCAGAAAAACCTTAGACGCCTCGGTTTCAATCAGATTATGTCACAAATACCTGAATTATCTGCCTCTCAATAGCATGAGACCTGTGCAGATTCATTATCCTTGGTCATAACACAATGCCCAACTCACAGAAGGAAACAAAATGTGAATGAAAATTCAAGTGTGCCTGTGTTTGTTTCTTATCCAAAGTGGCCTGGCAGCATCTGAAAGGCACCTCTCTGACCTCAGCTAAGCACACTTTATCTTGTGGGGTTGCCCTTAACTATGCTTGTTCTTCTTCCTCAGTGACTTAGTTACCTCTCTGGATGTTGCACCTGACCAAGGTGTTCCAATACTTGGATTCAGGCTGTTTTCTCTATATGAAAAATAATGCATATAGCTCCTACTTTGTGTTCTTTAAATTTTTTGTTGGTGAGGGTATAAAGGCATAATGTATGCAAAACAGTTAGCACAATGTCTAACATTAGGAAGTAACAAGTGAAGGTGGTAACAATCATGACAGACCTGCCAGGTACAGTCACTGGAGAGATGTTACCACCCCTGTGAAGACAAGAATACAAAAAAAGAAGTTCTCAGCGTGATGCTTTGGGTCACCTGGAAAGTACACTTTCTTCCGGCTGCTGCTGTTGCCCCTTTGATGTTCCATCCTTTCCCACCCTAGTCACTGTACTAAAACTAACCATCAATGAAAACTCTGTCCCCACTAGGAGAAGTTTGTCTTGGAGCTTTTCTCTATACATTTGTCTGCCATGTCCTCAGCATCTTTTTATTTATTTATTTATTTATTTATTTATTTATTTATATTTATTTTTGTATGTGTATGAATGTACTGTCTGCATGTAGGTCTGTGCACCCTTGTCGTGCAATGCCGCGGAGGTCAGAAGAGGGTCTCGGATTGCCCTGGAACTGGAGTTCTCCTGGAATTGGAGTTACAGACGGTTCTCAGCTGCCATGTGGGTGCTGGGGATCGAACCCAGGTCCTCTGCAAGAGCAGTCGGTGCTCTTAACCGCTAGGCCATCTCTCCAGCCCCTCAGCATCTTTAATGTTGAAGAGCAATCCTTGACAAGTGCCAAAGAATCTCAGCTTGAATCACTATCTTGCCATCTCTTCAATACATCCGTACTAAACTGTAATCAATCCTGCCCATCTATGAGGGGCAAAGATGAGAGCCAGATATTCTGTGCCTTGGTACATGAAGAAATGCAGAGTGGCCGAAGGCAGCAGGTCACTCAATCCTTGACAACAATGGGGAAATATTAACTCAGAAGTCTTGGCTGCAGGCCTGGGCTGCTTAAGTAATAATCCAGACACACTCTCAGCTCTGACTGTTTATCCCACCTGATTCTAAACCTTGGCACTCAGCACATTCTTCCCCCTTGCCGAAGGCCAATTTCCTTGAAAATGGACCTGCTTGAGTCGGACATGAGCTCCTGAGAGCTTCCTAGTTAACCTTTGGAGGTGAGCAGTTGGTTCACAACAACTCGTGGTCTTCCAAAGCCTTGACATCTGGCCCACTCTCCACAGATGATGCAAGGAAGAGACAGGTCTAGGGAGTGTGGTCTCCCCAAAGTCTGTCCATCTTGGGTCCATAAAAGAATGATATTTGAGGGGCTGGAGAGATGGCCTAGCGGTTAAGAGCGCCCACTGCTCTTGCAGAGGACCCGGGTTCGATCCCCAGCACCCACATGGCGGCCAAGAACCGTCTGAAACTCCAATTCCAGGAGAATTCCAGTTCCAGGGGAATCCAACACCCTCTTCTGACCTCCGC
The DNA here is from genome assembly GCA_009823505.1 of Rhizomys pruinosus. Classification (NCBI taxonomy): domain Eukaryota; kingdom Metazoa; phylum Chordata; class Mammalia; order Rodentia; family Spalacidae; genus Rhizomys; species Rhizomys pruinosus. Next base: position 103,396 of record VZQC01000689.1, on the reverse strand, counting down.
GGCGTTGCATGACACGGGTGCACAGACTTGCATGCAGACAATACATTCATACACATACAGAAATAAATAAAAAATAATAATAAAAAAAATAGTTGAGATGGTAGGAGTGTGTGTGTGTGTGTGTGTGTGTGTGTGTGTGTGTGTGTAATTTTTGGCAAGGTCTCATGTAGCCCAGGGTGGCCCAGGGTTCCCTATGCAGCAGAGAATGACTGGCTTCTCTGGGTCTACTACCCAAGTGTTAGGATTACAGGAGTGCACCACCAACCCTGACAATATACAGAGCTAGGATCGGCCCCAGGACCTTGTGTGTGCTAAGAAAGATTTTTACCACTGAACTATATATTCAACCCTGTTTTAAACATTTTTACCACAATAAACAATAGAACACTGCATCCTACAGTGGACCAATTGTTAGATGGCCACGGGGAGCAAAATGCCGGAGCAAGGATTTTTTTTTTAAGCTTCTCAAATGATTCCAGTGCATAGTGAGATTAGAGAACCCCTAACCTGGGGTTTCTTTGGTTGGTTTGGTGACACTGGGTCTTACTAGGTAGTCCAAGCTGGCCTTGACCTTGTAATTCTTCTGCTTCATCCTCCTGAGTTTTGGAATTACAGGTTGGGCCACCACACCCAGCTAAGATTCTGTTTTCACGCAACCATTCAGGACATTAAGTAAGATGACCCACAGAAGAAAAATGAAGACTGCCAACATTGCCCTCCAACATCGTAAATACAAATAACTGCATCATTAGATAAACTGTCTGAATCCAAATAGCTAATAGACTCACAACGATGTTCGCTAGATTACCTTTCTCTATTAATTTTACTTTTTTCCCTAAAATGAATTAATCCTGTTTGCAAAACTTCATTTGTCTTTGGCCTGTGTACAACTTTCCATTCAATTAAGATTTTATGAATAATTAAAATTCCCATAAGAATGCTGTATCACTATATTAAACAAGATATTTCTTTTTTTAATTTTTAAATTTTATTTATTTTATATGTGTATGAATGTACTGTCTACATATAGGTCAGTGCACCTGTGTTGTGTAATGCCTCGGANGCTAGGCTATCTCTCCAGCCCCAGTTCCTGTATTTTAATGTGAAACAACTATAATAGCAACGCTAATATCAATATACTATGATCTTTATCCCAAACTTAGGCCACATTCAAATGATGTTTGTTGGAAATGCAACCTAATAGTCATGTTTCAAATTTTTCTGGTATTTAAAATTGTGAGACAAAATGAAATATGAGACTGAAACATGAATCTAGACGGAGAAGACATGACTAATCACTTTCCGAGTAAATGTAACTCCCCATATCAAGTGACTTATTTATCTGGAACTTGGTGTGCCACCATGGTCTGATTCTCATTAATCTCAAATTTATAAACCATTTATTAAGAGCCTGCTATAAACTGCACATGATTCTCGGTAAAGTCTCAAATGTTATCTTGCTGTCATTTCCTTCTAAATTTGTTCTACATTTGCTTATTTGTGTTGTATGTGGGGGGAGGGCATGCATGTGCCCTGACGTGTATGTGGAGGCCAGAGAAAAACTTGGGGGAGTTAGTTCTCTCTTTCTACATGTGGGTTCCAGGAATTGACAGGTTGTCAGGATTGGTGGTCTCTATCCACTGAGCCATCTTGCCAGCCCTAGCCATTTCCTTTTATTAATAAGGAATGGTAAGGTTAAACCCTTGCCTAATTTTGAGTATAATTCAAAAATCTCAGCTGAGCAGGTGATGCTAACCTATAAGCTCAGCATGGAGGAGGCTGAGCCAGAAGGTTTGAGAATTCAGGCCAGCCTGAACCACATAGGGAGACCCTATCTCAAAAAAGTACTTTTTCTTTGGTGTTATGTCATTGCTTCCTCTACCCAAACACAAAAGCAAGCTATCTTATACAAAAAAAAAGAAATTGGGAAGTAAAATTTTCTTTTCTTTGTCTTTCACAATTTTTCCCATTCAAGAAACACTTGAGGACTTTACCAAACACCATACACCAGACAGACACTGCTGGAGATGCTAGGGATGCAGTAGTGAGGAAGCAGAAGTCAGACTTTGCACAGCTTCCATCAGAATGGGAGGAAATGGGGAAGAAACAAAGGCCAACAGACAGCAAGATAACACCCCCCAGCCAAAGGCGCCACACTGCTCAATCTAGGAACAAATTTCCTGCCCCCCCCACCCCGTTGTTTCAGCAGTCAGCACCTTCGAGGAGCCTATGGCTCCCTACTTAAAATGTTTTCTTTGCTCAGCAGCTGTCCTATCTCAGTCCACTTTTACTTCCTTCCTCCTTACCTTCCTGACCTCTAAACCCAGCGTGCACAACTCTTCTCTGTTCTCATGTTCCATTCAGACTCACAGCTTTAAAAAGTTATCATTGAGAGTGTGTGTGTGTGTGTGTGTGTGTGTGTGTGTGTGTGTGATGTGTGTGACGGGGCACACATGTGAAACTATATGAACTCAATTATCTCCCCTCCCATCTTAATGTGAGTTCCAGGGATCTAATTCAGGTCTTAGGCTTTGGAAGCAAGTTCCTCTACCTGCTGAGCTATCCTGCTGGCCTGGAGTCTCATAGCTTTTAATATCTTCTTGCACTGGTGAACCTCAACTCTCTGTATGCCAGGCATCTCCTCTGAATATATGAACGTAAAACCTTGCAAATCTCAGAGCCATTTGTTAGGGTTTTTGTTAGAAAGAAAATAAGTATGTCAGTCAAGCATGGAGACTCATGCCTATAATCCCGGCACTTGGGAGGCAGAAGCAAGGGAATCAGGAGTTCAAAGGTGCCTCCGACCAGTTTAGGTGCAGCTAGAAGTGAACAGAAAACAGCTAGACCCTTGTGAACTCCTGCAAGTCTGGCTATCGGCCCCACCTACACAATGCTAATCCAATGTTCCTACCCAAAGTAGGTTAGAGCAGAAAATTATTAACAGCCAAGCTTGCCTGCAAAGTCGTATGTCTGATAACCTTTAAAGTAAACAGGCTATGGGGTCTGGAGAGGTGACTCAATGGTTAAGAGCATTGGCTGCTCTTACGGAGGACCTGGGTTTAGTTCCTAGCCCTGACCTGGCAGCTCACATCTGACAACTCCATTTCCAGGAGATCTAACACCTTCTTCTGGCCTCCATGGGCACCAGCCACACATAGGGTATACATACAAACATGTGGACACTCATACATACACATAATATAAAAATAAAATCTTTAGCCAGGTGTGGTGGCACATGCCTTTAATCCCAGCACGTGGAGGCAGAGGCAGGTGGATCTCTGTGAATTCAAGGCCAGCCTGGTCTACATATTGAGTTCTAGGCCAGCTGGGGCTACAGAGAGACCCTGTCTCGAAAAGACATAGATAAATAAATAAATAAATAAATAAATAAATAAATAAATAAATAAATCCTTTAAGGAAAATAAAAATAAAATAAACAGGACAGGAGAAACTTAGATGTATCACACAGTGGTTTTTGTTGAGAAAAAGACAGACATAAGCAACAGAGAGAAAGACAAGATCTAGATGACCTGTAAGATTGTATCCTTCTGATTACTTGGTAATTAGGAAAGGGAGGAACGGCCACGCGTTCAGAGTTTGTGAACTGCTCTAGGCCACCTGTAACAGCCATCAATCCTCAAGAGTTCCTCAGCTGGAGCTGGGGCCTTTTGTCCACCTCCCCCATCCATGCTGGATTTTTGTCTGGCATGAACTGGCATAGATCTTGTTCACATTGTCACGATTGCTGTGAGATCATATTGCAACAGCCTTGCTGTCTGGCAAACACTGATCTGAGTGGCTGACGCCTGGCCTTGCAAAATTCTAAAATAAACTGCTTCACTTTCTTAAGGGTTATTGTTTCTCACATTTTTCATCTTAAATGTCTCCTAAAAGCTCATGTGGTAAAGGTGTGGCCCATGAGCTTTAGAATCTTGGTAGGCTAGACCTTATGGGAGGCCTGTAAGTGACAGGGGGTATGCTCCCAAAGGGGATTGTGGGACCCCTCTCCCTCCTTTCTCTTTCTAGCCAGTAGATGAGTTGTTTTTCTCTACTATGTGCTTACATTAATATGTACTACCTTACCACAGGCCCCAGAAAATGGGGCCAATAAATCATGAACGAGAACCTCTACAACAGTGAGTCAAAAGAAACCTTTTCTCTTTATAAGCTAATTACCTCAGGCATTTTATTATAGTAATAAGCATCTGAATAACACAGCATCTCAGACTTAATTTAAAACTTTTATTCCAGCCAAGCATGGGGACTCATCCCAGAACTTGGGAGATAGAGACAGGAAGATCAGCAGTTCAGTGCTATCCTTGGCTACATAGCCAGTTTGAGGTTAGCCTAGACTACATGAGATTCTGTATCAAAACAACAACAGCATTTGATTCTAAACTGCTAAGGCCAAAACTTTGGAGTCATCCTATTAGTAATTCACAAATATAAGTTTCCTGCTGAACTAAGAGGAGGCAGGCTTAAGAGAGGACAAAACTGGGCTCACTTTCTTTAAAGTGTTAAAGCCAGGGCCTTTTCTGTAATTTGCAACATCTCTGGTTGGCCAGGCCTCTTTTGGTTCCTGTGAACCACCTGAGGTGTTTGGTTTTAAGACTAGCCCATTTCTAAGCCCATGGCACCTAGTATGAATGAGTGCATTCTGGCACAGGCTGGTCTGTTCAGGTTGGGACAGGAGCTTGGTCTAAAACAGTGGCGTCCTCTAGAGTGCGTTCACCAGAACTGCAAGGCCAGGAATACAGAATAAACCAGCTTCAGGAGGGTCTGCAATTGAGAATCAGATAATGTTGCTAGACCTATAATACTTGGAAGTCTTCTCTGTCTCTCTCTCTCTCTCTCTCTCTCTCTTCCCCTCCATCTCCCTCTGTCTCTCCCCTCTTCTGAGACAGGATTTCTTGTGTCCCAGGCTAGCTCTAAACTTGTTATATAACTAAGGATGACCTTGAATTTCCAATCCTGTTTCTATGGCTCCAGTACTGGGATTTCAAGTGTGCACCACCACACCTAGTTTACACAGTGCTGATGATCAAGCCCAGAGCTTCATGCGCACTAGGTAAGTACTCTACTAAGTATCCTATCCCCACTGCTCACAGTCTCTTGGTGTCTGCTTTCTGGGCCTTTGGTCCTGGCTTTATTTTCAGGCACTTGAATTTCACCAGAGGAAGATGGTGAAATTAGCACTGCCAGATTAATAACCTACTGCTCCACAGAAGAAAAGGCTTCACAGTGCCATCAATATAAAGTTAATTCTTGGGCCGGACACCTGCTTCCCACTCCACTAGACCATCACTGTGGCTAGGAATGCAAGACTTCTTTCGTCCAGGTGCAGTTCACACAGTCCCTGCTGGAGCTGAGGATGGAACCAGCATTCACAGAACTCCACTTGGGAATCCCTGGTGCTGTTAGTCAGCCAAGGGTCAATGGATGCTAGATCAAAAATAATGACTGTTACAGCTGAGCATGGAGGCAACGTACCACAATCCCAGCACTGGAGAGGCTGAAGCAGAAGGATATCAAGTTTAAAGCCAGTCAGGGAGTCATGCCTGTCTCAAAGAACTAAACAGGGGCTGGCTGTGGTGGTACAGGCCTTTAATTCTAGCACTTGGAAGGCAGAGGCAGGAGGATTTCTGTGAGATCGAGGCCAGCATGGTTTATATAGCAAGTTCCTGGCCAGATGGGGCTATGGGGAGACTCTGTCTCAAAACAGAACAAAAACAGGGGCTGGAGAGATAGCCTAGTGGTTAAGAGCACCGACTGCTCTTGCAGAGGACCCGGGTTCAATCCCCAGCACCCACATGGCGGCTAAGAACCGTCTGTAACTCCAATTCCAGGAGAACTCCAGTTCCAGGGGAATCTGAGACCCTCTTCTGACCTCTGCAGCATTGCATGCCACGGGTGCACAAACCTACATGCAGACAGTACATTTATACACATACAAAAATAAATAAAAGAAAAAGACAAAAAAAAAAAAAACCAGAACAAAAACAAACAAACAGAAAACCTAAACAGAGCTGGCAAAATAGCTCAGCCAGTAAAGGTGACTGCCACCAAGCCTGATGACCTGGGTTTGATTCCTGGAACCCACATGGTTGGAAGGAGAGAATTGACTACCACGAGTTGTCCTCTGACTTCCACACATACACTGTGGCATGTTCTCCCCCAACAAAATAAATAAATAAAACGTAGTAAGTGAAAACAAACAAAGGTGTCTATTGTCACCCACGGCCTACACTAGGCCATAGCAAAGCTCCAGCCTCACCGCTAGCTAGGAATCCAGAGAAGACAGCAGGCTGGCTTTTCCCCCATGCATCAGCCTCAGTGGGTTTGCAGCCTGGGTAAGATGGCCTAGGGATGTGACAGAATCCTCACCAGGTGACTCACAGCTATATGACATTTCAAACTGTGAAGACAAAAGCTGAAGAGTCAGGGCATTGCCAGGAAATTATTGCCACTGCGAGGATAAAATAATTCCAAGCCTGCTCTCCTCCTGAGCACAATGAAAATGGTAACACTATTTCATAAGGTGACTGGGAAGATGAAGAAGAGTATCATAAGAAAATAGTATTATGTGGTGGCGCACACCTTTAATCCTAGCACTAGGGAGGCAGAGGCAGGCGGATCTTTGTGAGTTCAAGGCCAGCCTGGGACTACAGGGAGACCCTGTCTTAAAAAGACCAAAAAAAAAGAGAGAGAAAAGAAAGTGTCCTTGAATTCACAAGGCTGTTTCTACAGAATGTACAAAAGTCAGGTGTTCATGACATCTTAAACAGAGTCATTAGAAAGTAAGTACTAGGGCTGCAGAGATGGTCAGGGATTAAGAGCACTGGATGCTCTTACAGAAGACCTGGGTTTGATTTTCAGCACCCACATGGTGTTTAACAACCATCTGTAACTCCAGTTCCAGGGGATCCAACACCGTCTTCTGACCTCCATGAGCACTGCATGACATGGATGCATGTATACATGCAGGCAATACACTCATAATTTTTTATTTTTTTATTTTTTAATTATTTTTTTTTATGTATATGAATGTACTGTCTGCATGTAGGTTGATGCACCCGTGTCATACAATGCTACAGAGGTCAGAAGAGGGCGTTGGATTCCTCTGGGACTGGAGTCAAAGACGGTTCTCAGCCGCCATGTGGGTGCTGGAGATCGAACCTGGGTCCTCTGCAAGACCAGTCGGTGCTCTTAACCACTAGGCCATCTCTCCAGCCCCTATAATTTTTTAAAAGAATGTATATACTAAGCATGAGACAATGGAATAAGCATTCGCCATGTAATAATCCATTTCAGCCTCCCCATCATCCTTTGAGGCCTGAAATGATAGCTCCAGTTTAGGAAATAAAACACATAAAGACTAAGTAAATGATCCACTGTCCCACAGCTAGTCAGTAGTAGAAGTAACTATCTAATAGTTATGCCAACTGTGGGAATGCTACTGTCGGCCAGGACAGTACCTATCCTCTTCTTGACAACATCTACATCATCAATATTTAGCTGGCGTGTGTGTGTGTGTGTGTGTGTGTGTGTGTGCGCGCGCGCGCGCGTGGTGTTGTTTGTTGTGTTTATATAGCCTACCTATGGCTGCCTCGGCGCAGGAAGTGGAAACACTTAACTTAGAAATATGATGCGGTGGTGCTGTGGGGATAGTACAGCCGTTAAAGGCGGAGGCTAAGAACCACAAAAAANAAAAAAAAAAAAAAAAAAAAAAAAGGAAGTTCGATTCCCAGCACCCACAGATGAGTGCTATCCTTCCAGCTACCTTTTGTTTTGGGCTGGAGAGATAGCCTAGCAGTTAAGAGCACCGACTGCTCTTGAAGAGGACCCAGTTCGATCCCCAGCACCCACATGGCAGCTAAGAACCGTCTGTAACTCCAATTCCAAGAGAGCTCCAGTTCCAGGGGAATCCGACACCCTCTTCTGACCTCCGTGGCATTGCATGACATGGGTGTACAGACCTGCATGCAGACAGTACATTCATGCACATACAAAAATAAATAAAATTAAAAAAAAAAGAAATATGATACGGTGATAGCATCAGAACCCAACCTATCTCCTAGCAAAAAAGAACTGAACTTCAGCTTTTGGCCACTCTCCCTGGGTGTCCCCACAGGGACAGCTACAATGCTAGGGCCTGGCCATTTCCATTCCACACAGGGTCCCTCTAATGGGCTCACCTTGCTCTAGGGTTCCCTGTTGGGGTGCCTGAGCCTGGCAGCTTTGGCAGATGTTGTATTCTAAACCTCCCCTCACATAATCTGCCACCCCCTTATCTTTCAAGGTATTACCCCTTTCTCAAGAAAGTGCTTTCATTGAAAGCTGGGCAAGGTACCACATGCCTTGTCCAAGTACTTGGGAAGTTGAGGCAGGAAAATCAGGAGTTCATGGTCATTCTGAGATATACATTGAGGTCAGCCTGGCTGATCTGAGATGTAGTCTCAACACCTCTCCCCCCAAGAAAACACAACAGCAACAAAAAACCAACTAACCATCCAACCCACCCACCCACCCATCGATCAATCACCTAAATTCCTACTGTCTAGACATTTGCTTCTGGGAGAGAAAGCAGATGACAAGAGGGGCTTTAGGTATTGGACCACGCTTCTCTGCCCGCAAACACTCCAATCAGATGGCAGACTCCTGGAGAGTCTGCAACAGGAGGTGGGATTGTGGTTTCCAAAATCTTCATTGGTGGCTCCTTATGAAACTTTCATCAAGGGGAAATGTTTTGATTGGTGCAGCAACTCAGACTCTAGAAAATAAAGAGCAGGCAGGAAGCTGAGACAGGAAGACTGCTTTGAGTTCTAGGCTAGCCTGGGCTTCAGTCTCCAGTCTAGCCAAGGATACATAATAAATTCTGTCACAAAGCAAAACAAAAAGACAGAAAGCAGCACATATGAGGGTGGCAGAGGCTACGAATGATGCTTAGGTTTCCAAGACGGTTATTAAGTTCAGCAGGGGAGGATAATGAAAAGTCCAAACCATCCCAGCGTGATGGTACACACCTTTAACCCCCAGCGCTTGGGAGGCAGCAGCAGGTGGATCTCTGTGAGATCAAGACCAGCTTGGTCTATATAGCAAACTCCAGGCCTGCTGGGTATAGGGAGAACACTGTCTCAAAAAAAAAGGAAAGTCAAAACCATGAATGAACAACTGAAAACCAATTTGGGGGCTGGAGAGCTGACTCCGCAGTTAGGAGCACAGCCATCCTAACTCCAGTTCCAGGATATCCAATGCCCTCTTCTAGCCTCCATGGACACTGGAAGCACATGGTACATGTAGGCAAAACACTCATATACAAGTTTATATACATATATACATGTATATACCTTTATATGTGTAAGATACAGGTACACACCTGTAATCTCAGCTCTTGGGAAATGGATGCTAGAGAATCAGTTCAAGATGATGCTTGGCTACAAAGTGAGAAGCAAGCCCACCTGAGACTCTCAATAGCAGCAGCAGCAACAAGAAAGAGAGAGAGAGAGAGAGAGAGAGAGAGAGAGAGAGAGAGAGAGAGAAGAGAAGAGAAGAGAAGAGAAGAGAAGGAAGGAAGAAAGGAAGGGAGGGAGGGAAGCAGGGAGAGAAGGAAGGAGGGAGGGAGAGAGGGAGGGAGGAAGGGAGGGAAGGAGAGATGAAGGGAGGGAGGAAACACAAACCAGGGTCTGGTACTATACAGCTGTACCAGCACTCAGAAAACAGTGGCAGGAGGCAAGCCAACAGTTCAAGACCAGCCTGGTCTCCATATTGAGTTTCAAGCCATCCAAGACTATACAACAAGACCCTATCTCAAAACAACAACAAATACATACATATACCACCACCAAGCCAAAACAAAACAAACTAGAAATAAAAGGAGAATAAGGATTGGACAGGGAAAGCTTTTGAACCATGATGTTGATCTACACATGTGAAAGATAAATATGACAGACACAGGGTTGAACAAGGATACAATGTAGGTCTGACAATGTTCTGGCCAATTCAGTGGGATGCTCTAGAAAAAGGACTGCCAGTTAGAAGACAACCACACAGGGCAGAAATAGCTCCTCCCCCGTGTTCTGTTATCATCTGGGGCCGAGGAAGAATATGGCCTCGGCTGGAAGTGGAGATTCGGAAAGACCAAAAAAAAAAAAATAAGTAAAAGGCCAGGCATGGTGCTGTATGCCTTTAATCCCAGCACTTGGGAGGCAGAGGCAGGCAGATCTCTGTGAGTTCAAGGCCAGCCTGGTCTACATAGTGAGCTCCAGGCCAGCTGGAACTAAAGGAAGACCCTGTGTCTCAAAAAGACCAAAAAAAAAAGATTCTGACAATGCTGCAGCCGAAGACTCTCCCCTACTTCCTGTGTTTGCATCTGGTCGATCGGAAGTTCTTTCCTGACAGGAGATCCACCTGGTGCAACCGTGGGACAGATATAGTCTGCTCCTTGCACCATGCAGGCTCGCCTCTCTATCCATATTTAGGGAGCAGTCCTTCAGGGCACTAACAGGCCTCTCTTCTGCCAAATAAACTTGGAGGTGGGAGCTGCACGGGATCATTTGGAGTCCTTGTCCCTGCAGTTAGTGGTGGGGCTACAGCTGGTACTTCTCCCTCCTCTCTGCCATCCATATTGAGCTATTCACCCTGTTACCATCCGCACTGGAGAGCGTTATGACTTTCCTGGTGCTAGGATACAGCCTTCTTTTCTAAGAGCTCTGAGCCTCTGATAATGCTTCTTTGTCAAGATGGGGTTTGATGCATTTCTTTTTTTTCCCCAGGCTCAGACTCTGCATTTCTTATGATGCATCTCTATGTATACACACTGGGTGTCCAAAAGCAGCCAAGCAGATGGCCTGATGCTCATCCATTTCTCTTCCTGTCCCTTTTGTAACAGCAGCCTTACCTCCTTCTGCTAATTAAGGCCAATGATGCTTGCCAAGATGGAAACTCCTCTTACTGCCTGCCCACTCATAAATACAAGAAATTCAAAGTGCCTGGCCAGGAGCCATATGTTGTCCAAATGGAATCCCCCTACATGATATATTTTTTTAGGGCAATGTAATGGTCTCAGGGCATGTCTGTGAGGTCCTTTCCAGAGAGGTTTAACTGAGGGGGAAGACTCACTCTCAACATGGGTGACACCATCCCACAGGCTGGAGCCCCACACTGAATAAAGGGAGCAAGCCTGATGAGCCTTTGAGTCACCTTTCTGTGCTTCCTGGTCCACTGAGATGTGAGCAAGCAGCCGCACACAACTGGAACCACAGTCATGGGTCACTCCTGTGCCCATGTCTTTAATGCCAGGACGGATTTTAGTCTCAAACCATGAGCCAAAATGAACCTCAGTTTGCTTCCCGTCAAATTTTGGTCACGGAGACAAGAAAGGCAACTAATATAGGTGACCACTTGCAGGATCCAGAACCCCAGTCTCTCTCTCTCTCTCTCTCTCTCTCTCTCTCTCTCTCTCTCTCTCTGTCTCTCTCTCTCTCTCACACACACACACACACACACTCTTCTTCCACTTTGCCCTTTGAGATGCCATATACCAGGAAGCCTCTCCACAGCTCTGTTTTAGTCAAGCCACACTGGCAGACCTCACAATAACTATGACCCAACCCTCTTTTTATTTCTTTAACAGACATTTACCACAAATCAACTGTGTGTGCTCTTAACTCTATTTGTTGTCTGTTTCCAACTGACACAGATGGTTACTAGAGATGGCTTCCTCCCTGTGTGACTTTAGGCAAATCGACTTAAATTTCCAAGTTTCATGATAAAATTAGGATTATTTCCTCTCTTTGGGGGTTCTTAGTGGCTTAAATATATAAAATATGTAAGATTTTTATGAGAAATAAGAGAATGCATGTAAAATGACTGATAAACAACCTTGCACACATCAAGTTTCTTATGAAACTTGGTTAATTCTTAAGGAATTAAATTCTAAAGGAAGGTATAAGTGAGCTTTGGATAAGAATTTAATCTTTTACAGAAAAGCTATAGTTCATGGATTAGCATTCCATCCAAACATCTGTGTCTATACCAAAGTAACCTACCATAACAATTAGTACTGTTTAAATGCTTGTATATCTAATTGCTTGTCCTTCATTAGTAGGATTAAAAGGTTATTCCTGGATAAACTGCCAACCCATGAAAGGAAACAGCCTGAACTGATCAGAGTCCAAAATGACATCTCCAGAGAAAGTAGACTGTTTTGCTTCTCTCCCACTTGTGCCCCTTTTCTAAAGCTTAGGAACAATCTGCAGAAGAGGGGGTGTGGTAGAATGTAAGGGCTGTGATTGGGGTGAATTGTGAAACTACAGCAATATAGACTGTATAATCATTGTACATATGATGTACATACATCATATGATACAATGATTGTACATACATGCCCCTCCAGCTGGACAATGGGGACCTTGGGCTGTATAAGTTTGGGCATAGCTGCTTGCAAATTGGTTTTACATGAAGGATGCTTGTATTCATTACTTATTACTTATTATTAAAAATATATTAAAAAATAAAGTGGGTTTCATTATAACATTTAAAAAAAAAAGAATTGGGGCTGGAGAGAAAGCCTAGCGGTTAAGAGCACCGACGCTCTTGCAGAGGACCCGGGTTCGATCCCCAGCACCCACATGGCGGCTAAGAACCGTCTGTAACTCCAATTCCAGGAGAACTCTAGTTCCAGGGGAATCCGAGACCCTCTTCTGACCTCCGCGGCATTGCACGACACGGGTGCACAGACCTGCATGCAGACAGTACATTCGTACACATACAAAAATAAATAAATAATAAAAAAAATTAAAAAAAAAAGAATTTATTGGCATTCTCTCCTTCCTGATATACATTTGCACTTCCTGCTATCTACTTGCACTCTTCCTCAGTTACCATTAACACTTTCACCTGCAACGAGAAAAGAAGTATTGATTATGCCAAACTAAGAAAATTAAAAATAGACCTCAAGGGTAGCAAGATGGCTCAGCAGGTGAAGGCACTTGCCATCAAGTCTGACAAGCTAAGTTTGATCCCCAGGATCCACGTGGTGGAAGGAGAGAACCAGCTCCTGCCAGGTGTCCTCTGACCTCCACCTGTGCACATAAAATAAATAAACATGTAAAAAATAAAAACAAAATAAAAGGCCTTGGGGCTTGACAGATGGCGTAGTAGTTAAGAACACTTGCTGTTCTTCCAGAGGAGACAGGTTCGAGTCCCAGCACCCATGTGGTAGCTAACCCTTGTCAGTAGCTCCAGTTCTGGGGGATCTGATACCCTCTTCTGGCCTCTGTGGGCATTTGCACACATGTGGTCCACTTACATACATGCAGGCAAAACATTCATACACATTAAAAAAAAGACCTCAAGTACAAGTAACAGTGTTTTCTAGAGACATGCTTTACTGACATAATATTGCCATCCGAATTTGAGATGAAAATTGAATTGTGATTATGTAAGCAGATGTAAATCTGTATGTTGAAACATATATTTTCCAAATCTGAAAGCTATTACAAGCTGGGTGATTTATCCTCCTAAATTTTGATGTAGTATTCACAAGTCCACTTACCAAGACAGAATTTTCAGTTTTAGTAGTATGCAGTTTCCTTTTTGGATCAGCACTTTTGATTTCATTCTCATGTGTTGTAGACACATACAGACCAATTTGGACAAAATTTTTTTGCAAAAGTAGATCTAGGAATATTATTAGGAACTTAATCTAAAAGCTTAGAAGAGCTGCACTCAGAAAAAAATATCTATCTATCTATCTATCTATCTATCTATCATCTATATTCATTTACCCTTCAAGTCTTTCAGTGGCTACAAACTATGACAAGATTGTTTTGCCTTTAACTCCCATCTGAACTGAATTTGTAGTCTAATGTCTTATTAAAGTACTTATTGCCTCTTGTACAAAAAATATATATAATAAAAAAATAAGCATAAAAAAAGTACTTATTGCCCTTTCTGGTGAGTCCTTCAGCTAGTGGAATTTTAGGACATATCACCTAGAGGATTTAGTTAACTGTATATTGCTTTTTATTTCAATGGGGGAAACTAATCAGAACACTGTACTAATCTATGAACTAGAAATAACTATCCTTGGGGCTGAAGAGATGGCTCAACAATTAAGTGCATGTACTGATCTTCCAGAGGAGCAGAGCTCAGTTCCCAGCATCTATGGAAAACATCTCACAACTAACTTACAGGAGATCTGATGCTTCTTGCCTCCATGGATACCTACACACATATATACATACCCATATACAAGCACAGAGACATAAATACAAAATAAGAAAAGTAAGTCTTTAGGGCTTGAGAAATGACTCAGAGGGTAAGAGCACTGGCTGCTCTTACAGAGGACCCAGATGTAATTCCTAGCATCCACATAGTAGCTAACAACCATCCATTGTAACTCCAGTTCCAGGGACTCTGACACCCTTTTCTTCCTCCAAGGGCACACTGCATACATATATGTATTTACATACATGCAGGCTAAATATTCAGACACATAAAAATAAAAATAACTAAATCAGATAATCCTGATAAATAGATCTGTGAGATCCAGGCCAGTCTGGTCTCCATAGTGAGTTCCAGGGCAACTGGGTCTACAGGGAGACACTGCCTCGAAAAAAAAGGAAGGAAGGAAGGAAGGAAGGAAGGAAGGAAGGAAGGAAGGAAGGGAAAGGAAGGAAGGAAGGAAAGGAAGGAAGGAAGGGAAAGAAGGAAGGAAGGAAGGAAGAAAGAAAGAAAGAAAGAAAGAAAGAAAGAAAGAAAGAAAGAAAGAAAGAAAGAAAGAAAGAAAGAAAGAAAGAAAGAAAGAAAGAAAGAAAGAAAGAAAGAAAGAAAGAAAGAAAGAAAGAAAAATTAAATCCAGTATGGAGGTGGGTGCGGGCTTGCACTTGGGAGGCAGAAGTGGGCAGGTCTTTCTGAGATCAAGGCCAGCCTGGTCTACATAGTGAGTTCTAGGCCAGCTGGGACTACAGGGCGAACATGTCTCAAAAAGAACAAAAAAACAAAAAACAAACTAACAAACAAACAAAAACCTTAATTATTTCATTTTTAAAATTTATTTTTGGTCTTTTTTGAGACAGACTCCTAGCCCCAGCTGGCCTGGAACTTACTATATAGACCGGCTAGCCTTGAACTTGAAGAGATCTACCTGTCTGCCTCTCCCTCGTAAATGCTGGGATTAAAGCATGCGTCACCACACAGGGCTCATAAAATAAGTTTTTTTTAAAAAAAGAAATAACTATTTTTTAGGGGAGACATGAACAGCCTATTGTATTTCAACTTGCTAATTTTCCAATAGCCACACCCTTTTCTGCATCTATTTGTTTAAAATTAATTTTGAAGAAATTTCCTTACTGTAGGTGGACAATGTGAAGATGACAAATTCTCACCCTGAGTGTCACACCCTGAGTACTTTATTTAACTTTTCATCAAGCACATTCCCACACCTCCACCACTTAGAGTCCCATTTTCTTAACGCTTTTTTTTTTGGCTGTTGTTTTCTACTAAAATGAATGAAATTCATTTAAAATGAAATTGATTGCCTTTTCTGTTTCTTAGATTATATTATTTTATGAATTTGAGTTTGAATCACTCTCCTAACCAGGTCCCTAATGATCAGTTGGAGACAGAATCATACAACACACTTAATTCAAAACACTAAGCACATGGCTCCAGTAGAAAGCTGGAGCTTTGAATTACTTTCAAAGGCTGTTGAGGGGCCGCCCCTTACAGACTCTCCACATTCCCTACCCAGCTACAGCTGTTGTTTCACAAAAGTAAAGCTGGGTGATGGTTCTTCCTGTTCCCCACAACAGTTTAGAAGCTCTCTGCTCAGCCCTCCCTTCACTTCTAATATTGCACGCGGTTTCTTCCCAGGCTTAAAAATAAATGTCAAATTCTTGGTCTTTTGTTGAAGATTCATTGCCAGGGATAGCTTCCCAGCAGGAATTTTCCTCAGGAGAGAGCTGGCTCACACACCAGCTAACAACTAACCTAGGAACAATGGAAAAGTAATTCTAATCCAGGTCAGAGAGCATACGGGTTTCCACCTAGCAGCCTGCCAGATGTGACTCACACAACCCTTTCCATCCCTATCAGCTGGGTGACACTAGCAGAAAAATTCCTCATATTTGGGAAAATGAAAGTTCCAATCTCATACATATTTCTCCCCCATCTGAGAGGTTTCTGAGTGAAACGGGTAAAGGCCTTGTATTTCTTAAGCTCAGTTTCCATAGGACTATACTAGAGTATTTTCCTGTTTCTCTATGTGAAATACTTTATTTCTCCAGCATCTGGGCCACACATAATGAAACGAATGAAGCCATTTTAATCTGGGCATAAGCACACATTTTATTTAAAGGCATGGTGCTTTAGTGTGGATGTGTATCTAAGCTGAATCTACCCTAACTGTAGTGTCATTTCTAAAAGAGAGGCTAATGCTGAGTTTCCCACCAGCCAAGCCCATTCCAGGGCTGGCTTTCCAGGTATTTTTCCACTGTGCTTGGTTTTTTTACCTCACTATCTACTCCACTTCTCTGGGCTCATGTACCAGGTGACATGTAGGTATTTTAGGAGAGAATTTTCTGCCAGGGAAATCTTTGAGTGCAAAGAAATCAGAGTCAAATTTTAGTTTTCCTTAGTGTCTATGTTTCAAACATTTGAAAGCATACATTTATTTCCCTCTTTTCTGCACAGCGGAAAGAGAAAACCCACCCTCTCCTGTGTCCTTTTATACAGCATTCTATTATCTTTGAAGCCTAAATAAACCAATAAATGTAATAAATACATTGTCGCCAGGTATGGTGGTGCACGCCTTTAATCCTAGCACTTGGGAGGCAGAGGCAGGTGGATCTTTGTGAGTTCAAGGCCAGCCTGGTCTACAGAGTGAGTTCCAGAACTGCTGGGGCTACAGGAGACCCTGTCTCGAAAAGACCCCCCCAAAAAAATACATTGTCTATTTTCTAGTTAGACAATAAAGAGAGCACACAGATGGGGATATTATAATTTAACACTGTTTCCAATGTCCAGAGCATTTCAAGCAAAGAGAAAAATGAATTGGAAAATACAACTGCTGTTTGCTGCTGGGGAGCTCCATTCACACAGCTAGAGCCTAATTAACAAAGACAATCATTTGGGCAGCTGGTGCTGGATTCTGAAGGCCCTCTGCTCTTGTGGAAGCATTCAATACAGCCAGCTGAGCTTTCAAGTCAAATTCGAAATGGAAGACTTTTAGAGGGGAGTTGTGTATTGATATTCCTTCCAGCCATGTGGGCCAGTCCCGGCCGGCTCTGCAATGCAAAGACAAAGCTGTACCAGCAGCTTGCAGAAGGACTTGCATGTCGCTTATTTTTCCTCCAGCATATGTCTGTGAAACCTCCAAGATGAACAATATCTCTAAAATAAACCTGGGTGCAATTTGGTATTTGCAGAATAAAATGAATCAGCTATGGACCTTCTCATACAGCAACTGCTCAGAGAAGATGGGAACTGAAATTCAAATATTTAAAGCATTCTGACTTGGGGGAAGAAGATTGTAGTTCCATTTTCTGTGCAAAACTGGTTTGCCAGGACCTAGAATTCAAGGTTGGTCAAATATTGGTCCCATAGATTTTGTGGAAATACTGTGAATATCATCAATAGGTTTCATAACTCAACTTAGAAAGTAGCCAAATAAGATTACAGTTTTCTTTTTCTTGAGTAGGTTGTGCTGTGCTTTTTAATAAGAAAAACACTTCACCCACTCATTCAGCATAAAAGCAGGCTCTAACGCCCTTGTGAATTGTGTGCTCAGGGCTGTTGGTAAGTTGGGTGTTTAGGAATCAAAATTGTGGTGGTGCAAGCCTGTAATTCCTGCATTTCGGAGGTAGAGGCAGAAGGACCAGGAGTTTGAAGTCATCCTCAGCTGCACAGTGAGTGGGTTCAAGACCAGTCTGGGCTATTTCTCTCTCTCTCTCTCAATAACAAAGAAATCAAAATTGTTTCTCCTTGAACACATAGTAGAAAAAAAAATGGGCTGGAGAGATGGCTCGGCAGTTAAGAGCACCTACTGCTCTTGCAGAGGACCTGGGTTTGATTCCCAGCACCCACATGGCGGCTAAGAACTGTCTTTAACTCCAGTTCCAGGGGAATCCAATGCCCTCTTCTGACCTCTGCAGCATTGCACGACATGAGTGCACCAACCTATATGCAGACAGTACACTCATACACATTAAAAAAAAAAAAAAATGGATGCTAGTAGGATTCCTGTCCTGGTTAGCTGTCCCCAGCTGGGCAGCAGCTGTGTCCCTCTGACACCACATGCCCATATGGACAAACCCTTCCCCAGTTCTGGATCTTCCTGGGCTGTGAATGCACACAATGGTTTCCTGCTCTTGCTAGTTAGGTTCTGAACATCCTAACCAGTCCATGCCTCAGTTAATAATTTCTTCATTCAAATTCTTCATTTGCACCATCTAAGCAAAATCCAGCCACCAAGACCCTGATAGAGGCCCAGTGTGATGGTGTACACCTTTATTTCCAGCACTCGGGAGGCAGAGGCAGGAGGATCTCTGTGAGTTCAAAGCTAGCCTGGGCTACATAGAGTTACAGGCCAGTCAGTGCTACATAATGGGACCTGTCTAGAAAAAGTAAAAAAGATCCTAACAGAAAGCAAAGGAAGAAGAAACTGAGTTCCTAACCCTTTACTGTGTGTAGAGGTTGGTATTGGACTGCAGGCAGGCTTACTCCTGTGACAAATGCATATCAACAGTACCCCACTCATTGTGAATGAACTCCTGCCTACAAGGAATTTATTTTCCTAGTTGTAGAGACAAACAACAAATATACAAATGCATAGCCAAGCTAGTTAAATATTTTGGAAAATTTTTTACAGGAACAATGATGTTGTCCTGATGGAGACTTGTTGATAGAGGTGGGCAGTTTTGGATACAGTGAACAGAGAAGGTCTTGTTGAGGAGGTGGCACTTAACTGAGACCTCAAGATTGAGAAGGGAACAGCCATTATGTGACAAGCCAGCAGCAGGCAATGGAACTGAGCTCGAGGAGGGAGTGAACAGTGTAAAGGCTTGGAGACAGGAAAAGGGCTTTGTGGGAGAAGCAGGACCTAGCAGCTGCTTGACTCTGGAAGAAGGGAAGCCAGGTAATCTCAAGCCATGAGGAGTGTGAAAGGAGTAGAGTGGGACAAGACGAGGCTGGACAGGGAACAGAGAGCTCAGGCAGGCCTGTTGTTGTCTACAGTAAAGACTATGGCTTAAATTTTTTTTTAATTTTTCTTTCTTCCTTTTTTTTTTTTTTTTTGGTCTTTTCGAGACAGGGTCTCCCTGTAGCCCCAGCTGGCCTGGACTTGCTCTGTAGACCAGCTGGCCTTAACCTCAGAGCTGCCTGCCTCTGGCCTCCCCAGTGCTAGGATCAAAAGATGGTTGCGCCACCACGCCCTCATTTCTTCTTAATGTGTATGAATGTACTGTCTGCAGGTAGTTGTGTTCACCTGTTTCATGCAATCCCCGCGGAGGTCAAGAGGGTGTCCGTCTTCCCCTGGCCTGTAGTCAAAGATGGTTTTTTCAGCAGCCATGTGGATGCTAGGGATAGACGCCGGGTCTCTAGCAAGAGCATTCGCACGCTCTAACTGTCTAGGTCCATCTCTTTTCTTCTTTTTTTTTTTTTTTATTTTTTTTTTGAGACAGGGGTCTCCCGTAATAGGCCCAACTGGCCTAGAACTCGCCTATCGAACCCCAGGCCTGTGCTATGAACTCACAGAGGTCCGCCACCTCGCTCTCGGTGCTGGGATCAAAGGTGTGTGCACCATCATGAAGCCTGCCTAAAATTTTTTTTTTATTTGAAGGTTCACTGTATGTGAAATGCACCAAGTGCATACAGTGCCTGCAGGATTATAAGAGGGCATCAACTCCCTAGAACTGGCATTACAGATGGTTGTTAGCAACTATGTGGGTGCTAGGAGCTGAATCCAGGTTGTCTGCAGGAGCAGTGTCCCTAACGACTCAGGCATCTCCCCAGCTCCAAGACTATGACTTCTATTCCACATATAATTAGAAAGCTAAGAAGATTTTAAAGAGGGACAGTTTCTTTATCATTTTTTTAGCCACCCCCTCCCCTTTTTTTTTTTATTTTTTTATTTGTCTTTTAGAGACCAGGGTCTCCCTCTGTACCCCAGCTGGCCTGGAACTCACTCTTTTAGACGCAGGCTGGCCTTGAACTCACAAGAATCCGCCTTCCTCTCCTCCCAAGGTCTAGGATTAAGCGCATGTGCCACCAGGCCTGCTCTATTTTACTTACAATTATTATTATTATTATTCATTTAGATGAGCCTCATTATTTAGCCCTGATCTGGCCCGAGACTTGTTGATGTAGATGAGACCTGGCCTTAACTCGCAGAGAATATACTTGCCATGGCTGCCTTCCAAGTGTGGGATTAAAAGGTGTATGCCACACAACGCTGACTTCCTTTTTTATTCTTGTTAAATCAATTTTTAAGACTTATTTTTTTGGTCTTTCAGAAAGG
The DNA here is from genome assembly GCA_009823505.1 of Rhizomys pruinosus. Lineage (NCBI taxonomy): Eukaryota > Metazoa > Chordata > Mammalia > Rodentia > Spalacidae > Rhizomys > Rhizomys pruinosus. The sequence continues at coordinate 82,878 of VZQC01000689.1, read as the reverse complement.
GTCTCCCTGTAGCCCCAAGTCTGGACTCTATTAGGGCTGCCTCATATATAGTACCGAGGACTGGCCTTTGAACTCCTAGATCCGCCTGCTCTGCCTCCCATGCTAGGATTAAAGGTTTGTCCAACCACGCAGACTAGACTATTTTCATTGTTGGCACTGAGTGTACATGTGAGTATACAACTGTGCGTGCAATGCCCAGGAGACCGCATAGAGAACTCAGATTCCCTTGGAGCGAGTTACAGGCAGTTGTGAGTTCCGTTCTAGTGAGTGCTATGAACGAATCTCTGAGTCCTCTGAAAGGCAAAGCTAGTGCTCTGAACGATGAGCCATCTCTCCCGCCCCGGATTTATCTTTTGAAAAGTCACTCTAGCTGCTTTAGTGAAAAACTCCAACAGTAAGCAAGTGGAATGAGAGAGAATTAAAGTAATCCAGGCAGCAGAGTGTGGTGGTTACAACCTGTAATCCCTGCACTAGAGTGGTAGAGATAGCAGAATCTCATGATCAAGTCACCCTGGGCTGCAGAGTGAGCCCTGTCTCAGAAATCAATGTAATGACAACAATCCATGCAGAAGACACGATGCTTTCAATGAAAGTGGTGGAAAAGAAATCTAGCACTTGGAGGCAGAGGCAGGCAGTCTTTGTGCGTTCAAGCCTAACCTGGTCTACAAAAGAGGGAGTTCAGGCAGCTGGGGCTACACGTGGAGCCCTGGTTCGAAAGACCAAAAAAAAAAAAAAAAAAAAAAAAAAAGTAGTGGAAAGAGTGGAGAAGACAAACAACACACCTCTTCTACTTTAGGATGTGATGAGGATTGGCTATGGAGGGAGGTAACGGAGGGGGACAAATCAAGAAAGTTTCTCATTGGCTGAGCCCCCGGCTGCAGGATGGAGCTATTTATGGAGGAAGGTTAGGGGAAGAAGAGGAATGGGTGATTGCTAAGATGAAATGGAGACCACCAAAGGGGAATGCCAAAGAGGCCGATGGCTACCTGAGCCTGGGGCTCGAAGGACCACAGGCTTCATCTGGGGAAACTGTTTCCTGGTCTCTTAGTGCTCAAGCAGACTTCCCAAGCCAACCTGGCTTAGTCCAAAAGGGACCTCCACCAGACTGCGACACACTCATCCAAACTCCAGGATGTAAGGGTGACGCTCGGATTGGTAAAAATGCATTCCAGCCAGGCATGATGATGCACGCCTTTAATCCCAGCACTCAGGAGGCAGAGGCAGGCTAATCTTCTTTGTGAGTTCAAGACCAGGCCTAGGATCTACAAGTGAGTTTCCAGGACAGGTGGTGCTACAGAAGACCCTGTCTCCAAAAACAAAAAAAAAAAAAAAAAAAAAAAAAAGCATTCCTCTACTTTGTCTTCTTTAAGACAAGATCTGAGAACTCTCATGTCCTTGACTGACTACCATTCAAATCTTGCCCCTAGAGTGCCAATTTCAACATGACTTAATGTTATATTTTAAGAACAGCCCCCAGAGTCCAGTTTGGCTGACATATAAAAATGTCCTTATGGGGAGACATGTGGCCATAGTAAGAATTAAGGTTCCAAGGCTCCCCATTCTGGTTGTCATGGTGACAGCAGCTCTGGAGGTGGGAAAGAGAAGGAGAGAGGAGAGAGAGAAAGAAAAAAAAATCCAAAGCTTTGGTGGTTGTTAGCCTTTGGAAAACAATGAAAGCTAATCTGTTTGCAAGCTGTCGGCGAACATGCTGCGTTCATGCCGTTCGTCCGTGGTAGACACAGACACACCGTCCATAAGTGGACCAATTATCCATTTAAGGACATACAAAAGCTTTATTAAGCTAGGGGTTAGGAGTGCATTATACATCTATTTTATCCTTTGTGTCCAGTGGACTGCCTGGGGTCTCTAGTTACTTGGATGAATAACTGTGATCTCAAAAGGGGAGCATCTGTCCTACTTACAGTACATGGGATCTGAAGGTGCTAAATATATATATAGATCCTTTAAATAAAGGTTTTATTTTACATCAAAACTATGCACATGTTGTGGTCACTGTTTACCTAGACTAAGCCCAAAGACCAAGTCCAGCCTGGTTTGGTGGCTCATGCCTGTAACCCCAGCATTTGAAAGGCTAAGGTGGTAGGAGTGTTTTGAGTTTAAGACCAGCTTGAGTTAGAGTGAGACCCTGCCTAAAACAAAACACACAAAGCCAAACAAGACAAAACAAATTAAGCTGCTATAATGAGTCCTACCTGTAATCCCAATAAACTAAAAAAAAACAACACGAGAACCTCAAGTTAGTTCCCTGGGTAAAGGTGCCTATAGCCAAGCTTGCAAAGATGACCTGAGTTCAATCTCCAGGCCCCACATGGTGGAGGCAGAGAACCAACTCCCCAAACTTGTTCTCAGACCTCCATGTGTACACTATGGCATATGCACACCCTCTCCTGTCCAAAAAAATGTAATAAATGCAATTTATTTATTTATGCATTCATTCATTTATTCATTCATTTATTTATCTTTATCTTTTTGAGACAGGGTCTTCCTGTAGCCCCAGCTGGCCTGGAACTCACTCTGTAGACCAGGCTGGCCTTGAACTCACAGAGATCTGCCTGTCTCTGCCTCCCAAGTGCTAGGATTAAAGGTGTGCACCACCACACCTGGCATAAATGCAATTTTTAAGGAACCCAACAAAATCAGGGCATGGTGGCATACACCTTCAATCCCAGCACTTGGGAGGCAGAAGCAGGCAAATCTATGAGTTTGAGGCCAGCCTGGTCTACATAGTGAGTTGTAACAGTGAGAGGCTAGCCAAGGATACACAGTGAAATCCCATCTCAAGCACACTCCCCACTGTGAAGAACCCCACAAAATAACCAAGCCACAAGTCTCACTCTCTGGAATTGATGCTGATAATTTGTGTGTGTGTGTGTGTGTGTGTGTGCGCACACGTGGATGTGGAGGCCAGAGGTTGCCACTGGATATCTTCTTCAACTGCTCTTCACATTAGTTTTTGAGGCAAATCTCACACTGAACCTGGAGCTCACTAGTTGGCTAGACTGTTTGGCCAACAAGCCTCAGGGATCCTCCTCTCTCCATCTCCCCGTCCCCCCTTCCACCCGTGCTTGGGTTACAGACCAGTACTGTTGCACCTGGCTTTTACGCAGATGCAGATGTGAGGATCTGAACTCAGTTCTCATGTACTTTATTCACTGAGCCATCTCCCCACGCCCATCCAATGTGGGGGGATATTTTTATTAGCAATGTGCAGAATATTTTTTGACTCTATATCTCCCATCAGGGCCCATTCTATAATAGGTTTTGGGTAAAAATGTTTTACTATTTATTTATTTATTTATTTTTGAGTTTTTGCTTGTTTGAGATAGAATCTCCTACATCCCAGGGTGGCCTCAAATTCTCTATGCAGCCGAACCTAGTCTTGAACTCCGGATCCTCCTGCTTCCACCTTCCAAGTGCTGGGATTATAGGCATGTGCCACCATGCTCAGCTGGAATTAAATTCTTGAAATAATTAAATATGATTTCTAAATGGGGATGGGTTAAAGGTTGTGGAAGAAAGGAAAGGAAATGGTATGATAAAGAATACAGGCTGGGGCTGGAGAGATGGCCTAGTGGTTAATAGCGCCAACTGCTCTTGCAGAGGACCCTGGTTCTCTATCCCCAGCACCCACATGGTGGCTGAAAACTGTCTTTAACTCCAGTTCCAGGGGAATCTGACACCCTCTTCTGACCTCTGAGGCACTGCACGCCACGAGTGCACCAACCTACATGCAGACAGTACATTCATACACATAAAAATAAAAATAATTTAAATTTTTTTTTAAAGAATAAAAAAAAAGAGAATACAGGCAAGGCAGGTCTGGTGGCACATGCTTTTAATCCCAGCACTTGGAGGCAGAGGCAGAGGCAGGCGGTTCTCTGTGAGTTCAAGGCCAGCCTGGCCTATATAGCAAGTTCCAGGCCAGTTGAGGCTGCAAAAAGCCCCCCCTCCCCCCCCCAAAAAAAAGAGTACAGGCAAGTGTGTGTTCTGGGTGTTGGGTGTCTCGGCTGCTGGGCCTGGCCGGCCCACAGGTAGGTGGCGCCCACGGCGAGGAGAGCTCCGCTCGCCTGTGGAAGGGCCTCACCTTCTTCCTGGCACTGCCTGGGTGGTGATATGCATGCTCAACGTTTTCAAGAAGTTACATCACGAAGAGCACAAGAGACCCAAGTTTGTTTCCTACCCCATCTCCACATCAGGACCAAGCCCTTTCCTTGGGGAGATGGTAACCAGACCGCCTTCCATAACCCTCATGTGAACCCACTTCTGACTGGCTATAAAGATAAGTAGCAAGAGCCGGGCATGGTGGCGCACACCTTTAATCCTAGCACTGGTGAGGCAGAGGCAGGCGGATCTTTGTGAGTTCAAGGCCAGCCTGGTCTACAGAGCGAGTTCCAGGACAGCTGGGGCTACAGGGAGACCCTGTCTCAAAAAGACCAAAAAAATAAAAAAAAGAAAAAAAATGAGTAGAAAGAACCTGGACCTCCACCCAGCTAACAGGGGCCACAGCACTGGTTTGGACAATTCCTCTGCATGTGGACCAGAAGAGTGTATGAGACATTAAGCTCATCTTTTCTTGTATCAAATGGTGACCATTATACAATCTTTCATTTAATCCCTTTGCTTATGGGAGGAGATGGCTTAAATAAATAATTTAAACTTAAAAAAAAATACAGGAAAATGGGCTGAAGAGATGGCTCAGTACCTGAAAAGTAGGTGTGGCAGAAGACCCACATTTGGTTCTCAGCACCCACTTCAGGGAGCTTACAGTGGCTTGTAACTCCAACTCCAGTGCATTCAACACCCCCTGGCCTCCTCAGGCAACTGCACTCACATGCACATAATCACACAAAGACACACATATACCCATAATTTAAATATATATGTATATATATACTGTATATATGTATGAAAATGCCTTAATGAAACCCATTATTAAATATAATTAGCATATACTAATAATTTTTTTCAGACTGTCACTTTAAGCTTGGATATTGAAATCATTACTGTAATAAATTTTTTTAAAAAAGAATATAAGTTCATGGCTCATGCCACAAGCTTCTGTCCTCCAGTGGTTAGGAGACGTTATAAGGCACAGTAAGACCCTGTCATCTTTTACAGAAAAAATATAATTCATGAATTAGCATAACATCCAAACATCTGTGTCTATACCAAAAGTAACCTACCATAATAATTAGTACTGTTGGGCTGGAGAGATGGCCTAGCAGTTAAGAGCACCGACCGTTCTTACAGAGGATCCGGGTTCGATCCCCAGCACCCACATAGCGGCCGAGAACCACCTGAAACTCCAATTCCAGGAGAACTCCAGTTCCAGGGGAATCCAACACCCTCTTCTGACCTCCACGACATTGCACGACATGGGTGCACACACCTGCATGCAGACAGTACATTCATACACATACTGAAATAAATAAAATTTTAAAAAAAGATAAAATTCCCCACATTGGGAGAAAAAAAATAATTAGTACTGTTTAAATACCTATATATCTAATTGCTTGTGCTTCATTAGTAGGATTAAAAGGTTATTCCTGGACAAACTGTCAACCCATGAAAGGAAACAGCCAGAACTGATCAGAGTCCAAAACATCTCCAGAGAAAGTAGACTGTTTTGCTTCTTGTCCACCTGTGCCCCTTTTCTAAGCCTAGGGAACAATCTGTGGAAGAGGGGCCATGGTAGAATGTAAGGGCTGCAATTGGGGTGAATGGTGAAACTACAGCAATATAGACTTATTTGATCAACTTGATTGTACATACAAACCCCTCCAGCTGGATGGCGGGAGCCTTGGGCTGTGTGGCTTTGGGCATAGCTGCTTGCAAATTGGTTTTACATGAAGGATGCTTGTATGCATAACTTATTATTTATTGTTAAAAAATGGAATAAAAATAAGAATATAAGTAAAGGTGAAGTAATTCTTGTCAACCTAAAAAGAAAGGAGACTTGAGGAACTTATCTGGTGCTTAGAAACTATTGAGACATTTGAAAGTTAAGTCCCCAAAGCCGGGCATGGTGGCGCACTCTGGGAGGCTTCAGCGGGCGGATCTCTGTGAGTTCAAGGCCAGCCTGATCTACGTAGAGAATTCCAGGACAGCTGGGGCTATAGGAGACCCTGTCTCGAAAAGACAAAAAAAAAAAAAGTTAAGTCCCCAATGACCCTTGGGTTGTAACAATGTAAAAAAGCATAGCTCTCATTTCAAAAGGGATAAGAGACAGCTTATTTTGGAACCAAATGTAAGTGACTATGGTCCAGGAACATAGATTTAGGTCACTCTAAATTTTGTGTTCCAACAAGGTCACACTTTCACGAAGTTTTTATAGTAACAGAACAAAGAAGTCATAAATCAACACACTTCAGGTGCATTGATCAAAACATGGGGCGGGGGGTGGGGGCAGATCACAGCAAAGCAGGAAACCTGCAGTTGGCTTAGACGCTGTCTGATGACATTCTGGTTTGGGTTGGTAGAAGCTAGGGGATCTGTTCCCACATTCCAAAAGGACTTAGCTAATAGTCAATAGGATGTCAGGTAGTACCTAGAGGTGGGCAATAAATAGCTATTTTAAAAAGTGGGAGTGTAAAGATAGTTCAAGATAAATTGTAATTAGGCTCTGGACTGGCAACATTCCAAGCACAATCATTGAAATTCTAATCAGTTAATCAGTCTTTGGAGAATGTTCAATCTAAGGCTTGGCTTCTTTCCAGGAACTTCAGTTCATAGTAATCAATGTAAAGCATCTATGCTAGGACTAAGGAGATGGTTCAGCAGGTACTTTTGACTGAGCCTGACATCTTGAGCTGGATTCATGGGATCCACATGGTAGAGAGAATCCCTGCAAGTTGTCCTCTGACTTCCACATGTACACTGTGGCCTGTAGACCCACACCCACATGCATACACACAAAACATATTCACACAAAATAAATAAATGTAATAATTTTTAGAAGTTTAAAGAATTAACTGGGCATGATGGCATATGCTTTTATTTATTTTTTTAATTTTATTTATTTTTTATGTGTATGAATGTACTGTCTGCATGCAGGTCTGTGCACCTGTGTCGTGCAATGCCTCAGAGGTCAGAAGAGGGTGTCGGATTCCCCTGGAACTGGAGTTAAAGACAGTTCTCAGCTGCCATGTGGGTGCTGGGGATCAAACCCCGGTCCTCTGCAAGAGCAGTTGGCGCTCTTAACCGCTAGGCTATCTCTCCAGCCCCTGGCATATGCTTTTAATCCCAGCACTTGGAAGGCAGACAAACAGATCTCTGTGAGATTGAGGCTAGCCTGGTCTACACAGAGAATTCCAGGCCAGCTGAGGCTACAAGGAGACCCTGTCTCCAAAAAAAAAGTTTAAAGAAATAAAAAATTCCCAGCCCTGGGGAGGTTAGAGGCAGGTGGATCTCATGAGTTCAAGGCCAACCTTGTTTGCATAGTGAGTTCCAGACCAGTCAGAGCTTCCTAGTAAGACCCTATCTCAAGAAACAAACAACAACAAACCTTAAAAATAAAAAAAAAAA
>VZQC01000689.1:22084-67763 GCA_009823505.1 Rhizomys pruinosus | reverse complement strand
AAAAAAAAAAAAAAAAAAAAAAAAAAAGAAAACATAACTAAAATTCATATTGGAGAGCTCAAGAGATCATGAACAAACATTTTTAATTTTTAGACAAATATAACTGCCATTTGTGCTTTTTCAGCTATAAAGGGAGTGAGGGGGATGAAAATTCAAAGCAGGCATTCTGCAAGAAAAAAAGAAGTCCTGTAAAAATTTACTAGAGTGCCTGGTGAGATGGTTCGATGGGTGAAGGTGCTTGTGACACAAGCCTAGTGGCCTCAGTTTGATCCCAAGAACCCATATGAAGGTGGAAGGAGAGAGAGAACTGACTGCACAGTTAGCTCTGGCCCCCACATGTGCATGTGTCATACATGCCTTGCATCCTATATACACACATAAAAATAAAAAAAATTAAAATGTACTATAGGTATGGTAGCGCATGCCTATAATTCCCAGGGGAATAAGAGGCAGGAGGATCATTATAAGTTCAAGACCAGCCTGAACTACATAACAAGACTGTCTGAAATGATAAAAATAAATAAACAAATAAATGGTTTGTAATTTCTGGAAAAAATAATATTAATAATTAAGGGTTTACAGCATCATCTTTTTGGTCCTGAAAAATGAAATGCTTAATTTGCTGTATTGGTGAGGGGTGAGTGCTTTCCAGATGCTGGGCTCCTGGGAAATTATTGAACATATTTTATTCTAAAATAGATGCAATTTTTAATTAAGGTAGATATTTTACTCATGACTTTATTTTGGGTGCCTTAAAGCAATCAGAGATCATATATTTTGGAGCTGATGTTTTATTCTAACAAAGTACATTTTCTAAGGACTAGCTAATTCAGCATTAAACTTATTCCAGTCATAAATCCATAGACTCAAAATGTGATTTAGATCATAGATTTACACTTGTAAAATAAGCAAGGATTCAATTACAAGTCAGTAGGTTATGCCTAAGCAAGCATCAGTTAATTTTTCACTCCAGGGCATGTACCATTTTTACATAAAGCAGTCTAATAGAAAACACTTTACTTTCCAAGTTCTGTTTCTTCACTAACACACCATGTGTTAAAAAAAAAAAAAAAAGCCATTCCTGGCACAATATATTACACAATGGAGTCTGATTACTCACATATGTTTCTGACATTTACAAAACCTGCATTGTCCTCAGAGGTAGTGTGGAGTCTATTAGGTTATAGACTACAAACAACAGAAAAAGAAGCTGGTTCACGATTTGAATAGACCGGATTATGTAGCCAAGGAACAATGGAGACACTCCTCATTTGTGGCTTTTAGAATGTCATAAACACATCTTTCAAGGATGGGTCACTGTCCTAGTTTGTCTTCCATTGCTGTGACAAAACACTCTGACCGAAACCAACTTGGGGAGGAAAGGGTTTATTCAGCTTACATCTCCTGGGTCACAGTTGATCACTCAGGGAGCCCAAGGTAAGAACTCAGGGCAGGAACCTGGAGGCAGGAGCTGAAGCACAGGCCATGAAGGAATGCTGTCCACTGGCTTGCTCCTGGCTTGCTCTCTGGCTCATGCCCAGCCTGCCTTCTTATACTGTCACTGCTCAACAATCAAGACAATACACCACAGATGTGGCCACAGGCCAATCCAATGGAGCCAATTCCCCAATTGAGGCTCCCTCAACCCAGGTGTGTCAAGTTGACACTAAAGCTATCCAGCACAGTCACCAATCAAAGTTTTTAACAAAACCAACTCTTAAGGATGTTTTGCAGAAAAGAAGCTGGTACACATGAATGATCCAGAGAGAAAAGTATATGAAGTAAGGAAAGGCACAAAGATTTGGCCACACAGACATGAGCCCTTATATATTCTTACCTAAGGCGAACAGTCTTGGATTCTGTTACAATGTAGCCCTAACCATAAATAGACCTTGTTTTGGTTTGGTTTTGGAGAAAGGGTCTTATTCTTTATCCCCCACTGGCCTGGAACTTACTATGTAGCCCAGGCTAGCTTTGAATTTAGCCATTCCTCTTGCCTCACCCTACAAGTGGGTTAGAATTATAGGCATAGACCACCATACCAGTGATCGGTGGAATTAAAGCAAATGCAGTTATAATTTTCTCTGTTTTTCTTCTCTCCGCATAACTAAATGCCCTGTTACTGTTTCTACTTCGTCATTCTTTGCTCATCAAGGAACTTTGATTCATTTTCATTCTTTACTAATTCAATTGACAATGATGCTGTTATAAATATCAAATTGCTCCTCATGAAATTATCTGCATTATAATAACTAAATGTCACAATTAAATTCTAAATCCACTTCCTTTATAAAAAATGCCTTTATGGAATGAGTCACTTTTCTTTCAGGGTTTCTTAGAACTTCTTATCAGTCATAATTCTTAAAAATAGCATCTGGGCTCAGAGGTAAGTCTCGTGTCACTTTACTGGGCATTTAAGTCTAATCCATTTGTCTCCTTACTGTATTGTATCAGGGTTGGTTTTATTGGACCTGAGATTTTAACCAAGCAGTCAGTGAGGGACTACATTTTATTTAGGTCAGATTTTTAGTCACATTGGCTATCATAATATTTTCTCCTACGTACATATTTTTGTGTATTTCCAAGACACTATGTTTTTTCTGTTTTATAGAATTTAAAACTTTGATCATCTTTTTTTTTTTTTTTTTGTCTTTTCGAGACAGGGTCTCTCTGTAGCCCCAGCTGTCTTGGAACCCACTCCTTAGACCAGGCCTTGAACTCAAAGATCTGCCTGCCTCTGCCTCCCCAGTGCTAAGATTAAAGGTGTGTGCCACCATGCCCAGCCCTTTATCTTTTTATTTATTTTATTTATTTTATTTTTTTTGATTACCTTTTTAAAAATCCTTAAAAAGACAAATCACACTTTAAAATTATATAGATATAGATATAGATATATAGATATATAGATTTTTTTTTTTTGAGACAAGGTCTCCCTGTAGCCCCAGCCAGCCTGGAACTTGGTATGTAGACCAGGTTGGCCTTGAACTCATAGAGATTCACTTGCTTCTGCCTCCCAAGTGCTGGGATTAAAGCCATGTGTTACCACACTCAGCTCTAAAAATGATACTTATATTTTTAATTTAATTTAATTTTATTTTATTTTATTTCTGGTCATTTTGAGACAAGGTCTCCCTGTAGCCCCAGCCCTCCTGGAACTCACTATGTAGACCAGGCTGGCCTTGAACTTACAGAGATCTGCTTGCCTCTGCCTCCAGAATGCTAAGATTAAAGGCATTAATCTTAGTGTTTTAATTTTAATTAAAATTAAAACACCTGGCAATACACATATTTTAAAATAAATATGTACTCTCTTCAGAGAGAGAAGGAGTAATTAGATTAAGCTCAAGGCAACGTGGAAATTTCTTTTCTCCTAAACTCATTTACCTACAACAAAAAATTCTTTATTCATGGTTCCTGGAAATAGAGAAGCCATAATGATCAATATACCATAGGATTCTGTCCAGTAAGCCTGTGGTGAGCGGGCTTTTAAAATTTGTTTGCATGGATTAGGTGTTTTAGGAGTAAAAAGGAGGAGAGTGTCCAGAAAAGAACAGTGGGAGAGAAAATAAATCCCTGTGATGTAAAGATCACACACATACACACACACATCCTAAGGATCTGAACAGTCAACAAATGTGCTGGTCAGCTCATGTTCCTAAGTGCATATAGGTCCCAGAAGAGGAATAAGTTCCCTATCACTTTTGGAGAACCTGAGCCCTGGTCAGTTTCCTGTTCCTGTCTACCTTTCAGCCAGAGCCTTCTGTTTCACATTAGCCAAAGTAGCCGGATCCCACCTAAGTGTGCCATGGTGGTTCTTAATGAGAAGAGCTCCTAATACATTTGGCCTTTGTAGCTTTTGGTGAACAGCCTGGATAAAGGGCCACTGTTAAAAGAACTGTATTTTCGGGGCTGGAGGGATAGCCTAGCGGTTAAGAGCGACGACCGCTCTTGCAGAGGACCCGGGTTCGATCCCCAGCACCCACATGGCGGCTAAGAACTGTCTGTAACTCCAATTCCAGGAGAACTCCAGTTCCAGGGGAATCCGAGACCGTCTTCTGACCTCCGCGGCATCGCACGACACGGGTGCGCAGACCTGCATGCAGACAATACATTCATACACATAAAAATAAATAAATAAATAAAAATTAAAAAAAGAACTGTATTTTCTTTAAAGTCAGCTTTTGCCTTGCAACCAAAGCATGTTTGGTTAAGGATACTAAATTGAGACAAATTCCTTTCATAAATTTCTTTCTCAAAGTTTGGGAACAACTTCTGCAATGTTTTTTTTTATAATAATTCAAACAGAAAGCAAATGAATGTTCTGGGGTTTTTTTAGCCACATACACAAAAATGTGTATGTTTCATTTGGTTTATTTTTCAAGTTCTTGCCAAGAAAAGACATTTCTTTATACAAACTCTGTTTGGGTGGAGTTCTTAAGATTAAAAGAAAGTAAGTTAAACATTTGTTTTAAGAGGGACAATGTTATGTCCCAGGAAGAGGGGACAGAGAGACTGGCAAATTTAATCATTGGCCTGAAGGGACTGTCTGAGTGTGAGACACTTCAGGGTATCTTTTAAAAAAAAATTTTTTTTTATTTCTTTATGTTTTTGGTATTTTTGAGACAGGATCTCCCTTTAGTCCCAGCTGGCCTGGAGCTCGCTCTGTAGAGCGAGCATTAAACTATTTAAAAAAAAAATAAAGCCAGGTGTGGTGGTACATGCCTTTAATCCCAGCACTGGGATTCTTCCTAGTGCTGGGATTAAAGACATGTGCTACCATGCCCAGATTCATCAGTTTTTAATGGTTATAAAGTACTCAAGTATGTGGTTATATCACTGCCACCACTGGAGGCAGAGGCAGGAAGATCGGTGGGAGTTCCAGGCCAGCCTGGTCTACAGAGTGAGCTCCATGCCAGCTGGGACTAAAGAGAGACCCTGTCTCAAAAAGACAAAAAAAAAAAGGATTTCTGGTAGTGTTTGTGTTTTCCTTGTTTGTGCTTTCAAAATTGTTTATTATTTGTTTGTGTGTATGTTATGTGTGTGTGTGTGTGTGTATATGAGTGTGTGTGAATGGATGAATGTGTGTGTATGTGTGTGAGTATATGTGCTTGTGTGTGTGTGTGTGTGCATGTGAGTGTGGGGGAGTGTGAGTATGTAATTGTGTGTGTAGGTGTGTAGGTGTTTATATGTGTGTATATGTATGTGTGTGTGTGTGCGCGTGTGAGTATGGGGGAGTGTGAGTGAGTATGTAATTGTGTGTGTACATGTTTATATGTGTGTATATGTATATGTGTGTGTGTGTGTGTGTGTGTGTGTGTGTGTTGCTGGTGCTGAAACCTGAAAGCACCTAAGCATACCCTGCGTAACTGCAGTCTGTCATCATTAGCTTCGCCTTGGACAGCAAGAAGTGAAAGCCTCTCTGTTGCCTTCCCTTCTCTTCCAGGAGCACGTGGCTTCCTGGCTGTTTCTTTGTCTTCTGGTTTTACTCCGTTATTTCTTACTCTTCCTCCCAAGGCTGTTCATTGCTAAGCAGTGCCGGCGGGCTGCCTGCCATGTCCCCAGCACACTCCTTAGGACACTCCCTGGCCTTTCTTTCATCTTCCCACCAGGGGCAATCCATATCTTTGCTACCTGTCCTATGACTACTTACTTCCTCTCATCTTATTCAGTCTATTCTCAAACTAGAGAGCCAAGAACAGATCCAATCATAATGAACAGGAAAACAGCCAAAGAAAATGCTCCATTCCCTTTCTCATGATTGTGAAGAAATACAGAATGGAAGTCTGCTTCTGTGTTATCTCCCTGTTTGTAGAGCTTGTGAGAGCCATTTGATTCCTGGCTCTGGCCCTAACTGTCTGGGTGATCTTGGGCAAGTTACTTAACCAGATGTCTGAAAAGCTTTCTGGAACAAAGACAAGAGTATAAATAAATAAATGACCTTGCTCAGACTTAATTCCTCAATTATAGAGGAAATATAGCCCAGAGATTAAAAGCACAGGCTCTGGATTAAAATAGACTTGGATGGGAATCTTAAACTTTCCACCAACTTGGCATGTGACCTTAATTTCTTCATTTATGATGTACAGACAATAATAATGTCAATGTCAAGAGAGTATGACAAGCAAGGAATGAGATAATGCCTAAGAAGCTTTTAAAGCAGCGCCTGGCATTTCGTAAATGCTGTTATTATCACCAGTATGCCTGCTTTCAGCAGCATTGTAAAGTGAAGAACTTGGAGACCATGTCACAAAGGGAGAGGACGTTCTATGGAAAGCATCTGCATTCAAAGATTCTAAGCATGTTTTAGTATTATTACACATTTTCATTATGGTTTTTTTTTTTAGGACAGACTCTTATGTAGCCCAGGCTAGCTTCAAATTTGTTATGCTGCTAGGACTGCCCTTGAACTCTGGATCTTCCTGCCTCTACTTCCAGAGTTCTGAGATTACAGATGTGCATTACCACACCCAGGCATGATTATAGAAATGAAAACACACTTGCATGCCAAGATTCTGTGTTCTTTTTAGAAATTTGTTTGTATATATAAATTAATTAAAAACAGGTTCAAATTTCACATATTGTGTTTAACATTGCATTTTGTTGTTAGCACATGTGGAAGGGTGCACATGTGTGTTTAAGTGTGGAGGTGGGGGCTGGAGAGATGGCCTAGCGGTTAAGAGTGCCAACTGCTTTTGCAGAGGACCCGGGTTCGATCCCCAGCACCCACATGGAGGCTGAAAACCATCTTTAACTCCAGTTCCAGGGGAATCAAACGCCCTCTTCTGACCTCCGCGGCACTGCACGACATGGGTACATAAACCTACATGCAGACAGTACATTCATACACATAAAAAATAAATTAAAAAAAAAAAGTGTGGAGGCCACAAAAAAAAAAAATAGCCGGGCGTGGTGGCGCACGCCTTTAATCCTAGCACTTGGGAGGCAGAGGCAGGTGGATCTCTGTGAGTTCAAGGCCAGGCTGGTCTACAGAGCGAGTTCCAGGACAACTGGGGCTACAGGGAGACCCTGTCTGGAAAAAACTAAAAAAAAAAAAAAAAAGTGTGGAGGCCAGAGGCTGACATGGGTACCTTCCTCCTTATCTCCACCTTTATTTTTTTTTATTTTATTTTTTTATGTGTATGAATGTACTGTCTGCATGTAGGTTTGTGCACCCGTCATGCAATGCCACGGAGGTCAGAAGAGGGTGTCGGATTCCCCTGGAACTGGAGTTAAAGATGGTTTTCAGCCGCCATGTGGGTGCTGGGGATCGAACCCAGGTCCTCTGCAAGAGCAGTCGGTGCTCTTAACTGCTAGGCCATCTCTCCAGCCCCTCTCCACCTTTATTTTAACAATGCATGACAAGCATGTTGTTACCGTTGTTTGTCTTTTTGAGACAAGGTCCCCCGTACCCGCAGCTGGCCTAGAACTTGGTATGTAGACCAGACTGGCCTTGAACTCACAGAGATCCGCCTGCTTCTGCCTCCCCACCACACCCAGATGATGGACATATTTTGTGAGCAAACATAAAACTTCATCAGTTTTTTGTTTGTTTGAGACAGATTCTCACTATGTAGCCCTAGCTGTTCTGGAACTTAGTATATAGACTTGGGCAGACATTGTACTCATAGAGTTCTGCCTGACTCTGTCTTCCTAGTGCTGGGATTAAAGATGTGTGTTACCATGCCCAGCTTTATCAGTTTTTAACAGATAAAGTACTCAAGTATGTGGTTATATCACTTTTTTTTGTAGTTCAGGCTGGCCTCAAACTCAATATGTAGTTGAAGTTAGCCTTGAACTCCTGTTCTTCCTGTCTACTTCCCAAATTCTGTGATTTTAGAGTACATTACCACACTCAGTTTACAGGCTAACTTTCCTTTGGTTTGGCTTGTTTTGGGTCCATTCTGGTTGTTGTTGATGGTGGTTTGGTTCAGTTTGGTTTTTTCTTGTTTTATACAGGGTCTTGCTATGTAGCACTGGCTGGCCTTAAATTCATGGGAATCCTTCTCTCTCAGCCTCTCAAGTGCTAGGATTATGGGCATATGCCACCACACCTGGCTTCTCATGTCTATTCTAAAAACAAAGCCCAAGCTCCACAATGCCATGCAGAAATGCATCCCGAGTCCCAGAATTGTGGAAAATTATTGATTTATGTGTCTATTTATTTTTTTGAGACAGGGTCTCCCTATAGCCTCAGCTGGCCTGGAGCTTACTCTATAGACCAGGCTGGCCTTGAACTCACAGAGATCTGCCTGCCTCTGCCTCCAGAGTACTGGGATTAAAGGCGTACACCACCACACCCGGTTTAAAGGTGGTTCTTGGCTGCCATGTGGGTACTGGGAATCGAACCCAGGTCCTCTGCAAGAGCTCTTAACCGCTGAGCCATCTCTCCAGCCCCAATGTGTCTGTTTATTCATTATTTGACCAAGCTGACCTCAAATTGAGGATGATCTTGAGCTTCTGATCCTTCTGCCCCCACCTCTGAAATGCAGGGATTACAGGGTGCACCACCACACATGGATTATGTGGTGCTGGGGACTGAACTCAGGGTTTCCTCCAGGCTAGCTACATCCATAGCCCCAATATATTTATTTTTGTTGAAGCAGTTTTGCTATGGAACCATCTGGAATTTAATGCCTATTTCCTCAATATTTATGCTCCTCATAAACAGAAATCAATATTGTTTATATACCTCAATGAGCAGAGTTCAATATTATATATGGTAGCTACTGAACCAAAAGGCCTTCTCTTGAGAAAAAAATGAAAAGTAAGCATTGAGACGCTGTGTGGTGGCACACGCCTTTAATCCCAACCTAGGGAGGCAGAGGCAGTTGGATCTCTGTGAGATTGAGGCCAGCTTGGTCTACATAGTGTATTCCAGGCAGGCTGGGACTACGGAGATCCTGTCAAACAAAACAAAACAAAACAAAACAAAACAAAACAAAACAAAACAAAAAAACAAGGATGCAGCTCAATGGTGGAGTGCTTGGCTAGCATGCACAAGGCTCTAGGTTTGATTCTCAGTGCCTCTGCCTGAAAAGGTCAGTCTATGAGAAGAGAGTCCTAGTGTTTATAGCAGGGGCAGTTGGGATGTGAGATAGCCTGCTCTGTTGATATGCTCAAATTTGGATCCCTTTAACTGATAATAACCCTTATATCTACCCTGGTACCCAGCAATAGTGTTTGGGCCAAATAATTGTTTCAGGGTTTTGTTGTTGTTTTTTTTTGAGACATGGTCTCTCTGGAGTTACAGAAGCCCTGGAACTTGCTGGGTAGGCCAGGCTGGCCTTGATCTCACAGAGATCTATCTACCTCTGCCTCCCAAATTCTATCACATGCAAGACATGTCTCTCTAGCAGGCCTTATTCACACATACCATATACAGGCACACAAAATAATATTAATATATTTTTTGTCTTTTTGAGACAGGGTCTCCCTGCAGCCCCAGGTGTCCTGGAACTCATTTTGTAGACCAGACTGGCCTTGAACTTTCAGAGAACTGCCTGCCTCTGCCTCCCGAGTGCTGGGATTAAATGTATGTGCCACACCTAGCCTAACATTAATATTTTCTAATTTTAAAAATACAAAAAAAAATTGCTGGGTGTGGTGGTGCACGCCTTTAATTCTAGCACTTGGGAGGCAGAGGCAGGTGGATCTTTGTGAGTTTGAGGCCAGCCTGGTCTACAGAGTGAGTTCCAGGACAGCTGGGGCTACAGGGAAACCCTGTCTCAAAAAGACCAAATAAATAAATAAATTAATTAATTGATTAAATAAAGAATAATTAAAAAATAAAAATAAAAAGTTTACCAGGCTTGGTGTGTACACCTTTAATCCCAGCACTTACGAGGCAGAGACAGAAGGATCTCTGAGTTCAAAGCTACCCTGGTCTACATTGCAAGTTCCAGGCTTGTCAGAGTTACTTAGTGAGACCCTGTCTCAAAACAAAACAACAAAAAACCCAGCTTGTTGTTTGAGGGGTGAGGAGATGGCTTGGAGAGTAAAGTGCCTGCTCGGCAAGTATGAGAGCCTGAGTTCAGTCCCTAGAACCCACACAAAGCTAGACGTGTACCCACGTGTGCAATCTCAGCACTCCTGTGAGGACATGGAGAACTCCATGCGGAAAATGGGTTCAGCCTGCAATTTACCTGTAAATTAAACACTAATCTTTTTTAGCCTATGATTAACAATAGCCTGTATTACCTTTAAAAAGCAGGATCAACATTTTTTCTCCTTCTTCTTCTAGTGCATTTTTATTTTATAATCAGGTCCAACTATAAGCATGACTTCAGCTTCATCCCTCTTCTGAAAACTTCCTGTCAATAGCATTGACCTCACTGGACTGTCCCAAACCACTGTGGAATAGTCTGTAAGGGCTGGGAGCCCCGAATCCAATGGACCTGATTCCATTCCCGCTGGGCCACCTGGGGCAGAGGATGGGGGGGAGGTTGTTCTCTGTGTTTCAATTTCTTCATCTGTTTATGGGGTTAGAGTACCTATCTTGTGGGTGCAAGGATTAAAAGGGATAATCTCTGTAAACACAGTAAGGCTTTCCAATAAATGTGTTTTTACGGAAGAGCAGACAGGCGTGTATTCAGAAGCAGCGCCACTAGCTCTTATCTGGAAGAATTAGAGGCAGCTGTGTCCTTGAGCCAGCGAGCCAGCAGTGCAGATTTACAGAGTGCCTTGTGGAATAACTCCTGGGAAACAAGTCAAAGAGACTCATTCCTTGACATTGAGAGGCCTAAAACCAGAAAAAGAAGCATATAGGCAGGGGCTTAGAAAATGGTAGACCATAGCGAGTTCCAGGCTAGCTGGAGCTACAGGGAGACCCTGTCTCAGAAAGACCAAAGGAAAATGGTAGAACGGAGATATATATATTCCATGTGATGACCAAATGGTGATGACGCCATCCCTCACATGGCAGCAGCTATTTTCTGTGAGAGCATTTAAAGAAGGGAGGGTGGGGTGGGAAGATGGCTCAGCAGCTGAGTGCGTATTGCTCTTGGTGAGGACCTGGTTGGAGATGAGTTCCCAGCACCCACTTCCAATGGCTCACACTGCTTTAGGGAGATCTGATACCTCTGGCCTCTGAGGGTATCGACACGCATGTATGCATGCCTCCCCTCACATACACATTAGTAAAAATATTGAAAACATTTTTTTCGGTATTTTTGAGGCAGGGTCTCCCTGTAGCCCCAGGTGTCCTGGAACCCACTTAGTAGACTGCCCTGGCCTTTGCCCTGGTCTATTCACCAGTGATCCCTAGGCCCCAGAAGGTTCTGCTGGATAGGAATGTTTTTGTTTGCCAAGGGGCTTTGGCCTTTGGAAAATCTAACATGAGATTTAGAGTAGGGACTTTGGGTCACACCTTATCAGCGTTGACCTTTGGAAGGACCTAGAATCTAAAAGCCATATGAGCATGTTGTAATGAAACTCCCATTAAAAATAATTAATTAATTAATTAAATCATAAAAATTGTGTACAGCACCCACCTCAGGTTTAGCACTTCTTTTCTGTGGGCCAAGGGTCAGAGACCCATGGCCTGAGATTACAGAGATTTTTTTTTCATTTTTATTATTATTATTTTATGTGTATGAATGTACTATCTGCATGTAAGTAGGCACACCTGTGTTATCCAGTGCCGTGGAGGTCAGAAGAGGATGTTGGATTCCCCTGGAACTGGAGTTAAAGATGGTTCTTAGCTACCAAGTAGGTGCTGGGAATCTAATCCAGGTCCTCTGCAAGAGCAGTCAGTGCTCTTAACCGCTGAGCCATCTCTCCAGCCCCAAGATTACAGAGATTTAAGGAGTACTTGTCCAGTGCTCTGGACTGGACATCACCACCCCAGCAAGGACAAAATGGGGGGAAGGCAGATGAAAGGCTCACCGCAGCACAGGAAGGGCTCGGTCTGCAGCAGATGCCCTGCTGCGGAAGTAGCCACTAGGAAGTACCTCCGCTCTGTTTCTGCCGTTACACCCACTCTAGTCACTCGGTCTCTGATTTGCCCCCGGTATTCCATTCTGCTCACTGGATCCAGGTTATTTTCATTGTGCCAGGGGCCATGTCTTCTTATTTTGCTTAAACCTGGGGCCTCCTAGGAATGGCACATTACTGCATGCTTGGAGGTAACCATGGAAACTGGCTGCTTTTATCACATTTACTAAAGGCAAGTTGGTATCAGGCTGAATGAAAACAGAGAGAAGGCTGGGAAGGACTTGTGTAAGCCACATTAAGCAGAATCTATGCGTCAGACTTGGGGCTGAATATTTTGATTCCCCAAGAGTTGGCATCCAACTCAATATTGGGAACCCTCTTCCTTAAACTACATCCTTCACAGGACTCAGAACTTCCCCACTATAAATAGAGCTAAGCCCCCGTGCCACTGCCCACTACTGCAGAGAGCTCTGCACAAGTTATTTTTATTGAAAAGCTCTCCACACCATCACCTCCTCTGAGGCAGAGGCTGGGGAAACCAGGACTCGATGGGCGGAAGCTGCACGGAGCAGGTGTGCCACTGCAGAGGCCAGGAGCTCGCATCTCAAAATACCACAAGCTGGGTGACTTCATCACCAGAATTTTATTGTCTTATAGATTTGGAGGCCAGAGCCTGAAATCCAAGTCCCATCAGGGGGGGGTCCCTTCTGAGGGCTGAGAAGATCTGCTCCATGGGTCCCCTGTAGTTTCCAGCAGCCTCCTGGTAAGCTGTGGTATTTGAGGGACACGTAGAAGCCTCACCATCATCTTCACATAATATTCTTTGTGTATGTGTCTCCCAGTCTTCTTTCCTACAGATACTGGTCACAAAGGAGCAAGGCTACCCTCCCAACATCTAAACAAAGTACCCCCATTAACAAGTGTATTTCCAAATCAGGTCATGTTCTAGGGTACTAAAGCTTAGGACTTTAGCATATGAACTGGGGAGAGGAGGCAGCCAATCCCTAAGAGAGGAGATAGGCAGATAAAGGACAGGACACGACACCTGTCCTGTTCTTATTTGGTTTGCGATAGGATCTTGCTATGTAGCCCAGGCTGGCTTAGCTCCTCCTGCCTTATCTTCCCAAGTACTGGGACTAAGGTGTGTGCCACCATCCCTCGCCTGGGCTGATTCTTAAACATCGAACCTTCTTGAATTTCTCAATATTTCACTTTCTATCAGGGGCCCTTGGCATTGTGAACTGTGCCTTTTACCCAACATCCAGTCTTTCTCATTTACTGGCTTCCTTTCAGCCATCTAGTTCCGTCTCCAGCTCCCATCCGCCCTCTTGAACTGTGGGTAAGTATCTCCATGTAGTCCCCCACACACCCATTTTAAAGTTTTGTGGCAGTAGGACTTGAACATCCACCACTGAGCTCCACCTGCAGCCTTCCATGTCCCTGTATCTGCCATGTTGTTCTGTCAGCCTGAGTAAGACTTCCTCCAAGTTGAAGGGGTAGGCTTTGGTTTGCAGAGGTGCAGCTAGTTTTGCTGAACCCCAACCTCTTCCAGATAGTGGGGTGAGCCAGCTATATCTTCGGGGAACCCAGCAATGCTGAAAGCTCTCTGGGAAGGGGGACGAGAAGTCAGTGTTTAGGTACAGGTAGGCAGAGTTTAGAGTCCTGGGTAAAGCTGGGAAAGGACACAGGTAAGCAGAGTCACAGTGCAACCTGGTGGAAGTACGGGGATTTGACTCTTGACTCTCATCTCTTTGCTCCTCATATGAATAGTGAAGGCTTCTGTACACTTCCCCGGGGCTGGATGTGAAAGTCTGCAGAGGAGTCCAACGTGAAAGAAAAGCTGCAACAGTCAAGGGGGTGAGAGCCTGAAATTTCCCTACTCAGCCTCAATTCCTGCATCCATAAAATAAGACCTGTAACAAAATTCAGTTTAAGACCTTTTTGTGGGGATTGAAGTCCAGTACCTGGTACAAACTAGGTATTCAACACATGCCGGATTCTCTCTACCCTGACGAGGACTGCTTTAGGTATATACCAAGTTTTATTGTTTCTACAAAAAAAAAATGGATAACTTGGAAAATGACAGACAGTGGGTCACACATAATTTCAGCACTTGGGAAGTAGAGGCAGGAGAATCAGGAGTTCAAGGCCAGCCTCAGCTACATAGTGAGTTCAAGGCCAGCCTCAGCTACATAGTGAGTTTGAAGCCAGCCTAGGCTATAGGAGACCCTGCCTCAAAACAAACAAACAAACAAACAAACAAACAAACAAAGTACCTGGGGAGATGGCTCAGTTGATCAAGTGTTTGTTGCACAAGTACAAAGATCTGAGTTTGGATTTCCAGCACCCACATAAAAAGTTGGGCATGATGGTTCCCATTTGCAGTCCTAGAGCAGGGCTGGGAGGCTGGGCAGTAGCAGTGGCAGGGCGATCCTGGGAGATCTTTTAGCACTCAAGAGACAGAGGCAGGTGGATCTCTATGAGATCAAGGCCAGGGACACCTGGGGCTATAGGGCTACTTATAGCTCTCTGTAAAATAAGATATGATATGATATGATATATGATATGATATGATAAAAATAAAACTACCATGGTGTCACACCCCTTTGATCCCAGCACTCAGGAGGCAGAGGCAGGCAGATCTCTGTGAGTTCAAGGCCAGCCTGGTCTACATAGTGAGTTCTAGGACAGCTGGAGCTACAGGGAGACTCTGTCTCAAAAACAAACAAACAAATAAATAAATAAAAATAAATATTCCAAACAAACCAATAAGGAGGCAATAGGTGTGGTTGCCCCTGCCTTTAGCCTTAGCACTTGGGAGGCAGAGGAAGGCAGATCACTGAGAGTTTGAGATCAGCCCTATCTCCATAGTGAGTTCCAGGCAGCCAGGGCTGCACAGTGGGACCTTGTCTCGATCTAATAAAACAACCCATTCCCTCCACCCCCAATAAGGTGGGGACTGGAGAGATAGTTTTTTGATTAAGAGCAAGCACTGGCTGCTCTTACAGAGGGCCTGGGTTCAGTTTCCAGCACCTACATGGTGGCTAACAATCACCCATAACTCCAGTTCCAGGGATCTGACGCCCTCTCCTGGCCTCTACAGGTCATTGCATGCACAAGGTGCACTTGCGGGCAAAACATGCATATACATAGAAATAAAATAAAACAAAATACATTAAGTGCTGGATGTGATGGTCCATGCCCTTAATCCCTGCACTTGGGAGGCAGAGGCAGGCAGATCTATGTGAGATGGAGGTCAGCTGGTCTACATAGTGAGTTCCGGGACAGCTGGGGCTACAGGGAGACCCTGTCTCAAAACAAACCAAGAAACAAAGCAGTAAGATGGAAAGCAATTGAGGAAGATACCAGCATCAACCTCTGGCCTTCATACACATGGGCACACATGCACACACGGGAACACATATATACACACATCATGAGCACATACATACATATACAAACACACAAAGGAAATGATGCCACTGCTTTGGGATCTTTCTCCACAATAGAATCCTGTGTTACGGCCACTGATCCAAGACAGGAGTTATCACTGTGCCTCCCACCCTGATGTTTTAAGCAGCTTTCCTGGCACCAGCAGCAGGAGAGGAGGGCATCTGGGAGTTTCTGAGATTTTAACGCTAGGCTAGAACGAGCTTCTCTGAGTGCTGCATACTTCCTCAGTTAGCTCACAGGAACCCACATTAGGAACAGGTCAGGAGCACCTCATCATTTTGAAGAGATAATTTCCTCTAATAAGACAGGAAACAAATCTGGCATAATTATGTCTGTCCCCTCCAGCCCCTTAGAAGCTAAAGTGTGATTTAATGTATTTTAGAAACTAAAGTTCAAAATGTGAATTTTCTATGTAGAGAAAAATAATCTGTCAGAAAGCACTTAGGAAAGGCACCACAGATGCATTTAAAACATCCCAAGATCTATCCTTGGCCTTCTTTTCTGTCTGTCCTGACAATGTCAGTCAACTCTGGCTCCTAACAGAGGATTGTTCCTGACCCGGCTATGGCCTTCCTACTCACTGGGAGTCCGGACTACGAATCTGTACTGTCCACTGGAGAACTGTCTCCAATGTGAGAAAATCAAATTATCTCAGAGGAAGGTGACCGTTTCTCACTCTTCCAGCCAACCCTCCCTCCCCATGTATCACTCTGGGACCCTTTTTATTGTTATGCTTTTTTTTGTGTGTGTGGTGCTGGGAACTGAACCCACAGCCTGATGCATGCTAGGCAAGAACTCTACCACTGAGATATGTTCCCAGCTGGGACCTTTTATGTCATGACAAATGCTTCCATTCTGTTAGTCACCCAGGACTGGCGGCCAAGCAAGAGATTCTTAGTTCTTTAAGATCTAAGCCTCAGTGCTGAGTTTTGTGGCATTTGCCTCTAATCCCAGCACCCAGGAGGCAGAGGCAGGTAGATCTCTGTGAAATCAAGGTCAGCATGCTCTACATAGCAAGTTCTAGGACAGCTGGGGCTGCAGGCTGTCTTGAAAAAGAATAGGGGCTCAAGAGATGGGTCAGCAGTTAAAAGCATTCGCTGCTCTTGCAGAGGACTCTGGTTTGATTCCCAGCACCTACATGGCAGCTAACACCCATTTGTAACTCCAATTCTAGGGGAATCCAACACCCTCTTCTCACTTCCAAGGGCATTGCACAATATGGGTCCACTTATATAAATGCAGGCGGTACACTCATACACATAAAAAATTCAACAGTAATAAATTATTTTTAAAAATTTGCCAGGCATGGTGGTGCATGCCTTTAATCCTAGCACTCGAGAGGCAGAGGCAGGCAAATCTTTGTGAGTTCAAGGCCAGCCTGGTCTACAGAGTGAGTTCCAGGACAGCCGGGGCTACAGGGAGACCCCGTCTCGAAAAGACAAAAATAAATAAATAAATAAATAAATAAATAAATAAATAAATAAATAAATAAAATAAAACAAAATAAAATAAAAAATGAAGTCTCCACATCAACATGCATTGGGTAGCATGGACCCTTGTCCCAGAAGCAGCATCTGACTAGACATATAAGCGTTTGTTCAGAATGTCCATCAGAGGAGAAGCAGAGGCAGAACTAATGTGATTTCCAGGCCACCCTGAGCTATATATAGTCTCTCTATCTCTCTCTCCCTCTCTCTCTCTCTCTCTCTCTCTGGCCTAACTTTTTCTGATTTTTCCTTTTATTTTCCTTAATATTTCATTTTATTTTTTGAGGTAGGCTCTCCCTGTAGCCCCAGCTGGCTTGGAACTCATTATGTAAACTAGGGTGGCCTTGATCTCCCAGAGATATGCCTGCCTCTGTTTTCTGAGTGCTGGGATTAAAGAAGTGTGCCACCACAGCTGGCAATTATTTTTTGAGACAGGATCTCATACAGTCCAAGCTGACCTCAAACTTGCAATGTAACTAAGGATGATCTCTAGGGCTCCAGGGAGACCCTGTCTCAAAAAGACAAAAAAAAATTTTTTTAATTAAAAAAAGGTTAAGAGCAGGGGCGATGAGAGCCCAGTGCATAAAGTGCCTGCTTCCTGAGGACCTGAGTTTGCATCCCCAGCACACAAGCAAAAGGTTGGGCCAGGCAGTGCATGCCTGTCATCCCAGTGCTGGGAAGGAGAAGACAGAGACCCTATGTCAACAATGCCAAGAAAGAGAATATTCATGGGGCTGGAGAGATGGTTCAGTGCTTAAGAGTACCAACTGCTCTTGCAGAGGACCTGGGCTTGATTCCCAGGACCCACATGGCGGCTAAGAATCATCTGTAGTGCCTGGTGTGGTGGTACACGCCTTTAATCCTAGCACTTGGAAGGCAGAGGTAGGTGGATCTCTGTGAGTACCAGGCCAGCTCGGGCTATAGGGAGACCCTGTCTCAAAAAGCCAAAAAAAAAAAAAAGAATATTCATGTAGATTATAAGCACAGAAATCTAAGAATTGGAATAAGGGGAGAATAAGATAAAGATAAATCCTTAGTGATTTAGGTGTGCTGAGTGCTTCAGGCATATTATCTTCTATTTTTTTGTTTTTTTGTTTTTTGTTTTTGAGACAGGGTCTCCCTGTAGCCCCAGCTGTCCTGGAACTCTCTATGTAGACCAGGCTGGCCTTGAACTCACAGAGATCTGCCTGTCTCTGCCTCCTGAGTGCTGGGATTAAAGGTGTGAACCACCATGCCCAGATCCAGGTATATTATCTTATTCATCAAGTGAGGTAGTGCTACACACTGAATCGTTGTGTCTTCTGTTTGGGTAATGAAATCCTACCTCAGTATATGACGATATTGGGAGGTGAGACCTGTTTAGAGAAATTAGAACATGAAGATTGAGCCCTCATGAATGTGATTTATGTGATTAGCATCCTTATAAGAACATTTTCTTTTTGAGACAAGGTCTCCCTGTAGCCCCAGCTAGCCGGGAACTCACTGTAGACCAGGCTGGCCTCCTGCCTCAGCCTTGAAAGTACTGGGATTAAAGGTGTGTGCCACTACGCCTGGCAAACTTTTTTTATTTTTTGAAGCAAGGTCTCATGTAGCTCAGGCTGGCCTCAATCTCAGACTAGCTGAGGATAGTCTTGAACTCCTGACCTTCCTGCTCTGCCTATTGAGTACTAGAATTACTGGTGTGGCCATCATATCTGACTTCAGAGAACTCCTTAATTCTTCCATTATGTGAAGGTCTTCCACCTAAGAGAGTCCTTACCAGAACCTCACCAGTCTGGTGACATAAGTGCAACTAACCAGACTTTAGAACAAGAAATAAATTTCGTGGTTTATAAGCTACTTACCCTAGGGCACTTTATATAGCAGCCTGAACTATGACTATCTGAAACAGGTAGATGAGATCATTATGTGGATCAGTAATCATGGAGTTGAGATTCGAACTCAGGCTTCTCTATTTTCAGGGCTTATGTTCCTTGATTCTTAAGTTCTCAGAGGGACTGTTTGTGCTGGGGGGCGGGGTGAGTTTTCAGTTCCAAAGAAGATAAAGATACCAAAGTCATCCCTTCCCCACAGCAGCAAGAGGCAGCATCCCAGCCTCCACCAGGCATTCCAGCCCCCTTGCCTAGCCTCCCAAAAAGCAAGCAGAGCACACTGCATGCCTGAAGGTGGGGAAGAAAGGGGCATCACTGAGTTCACAGTGACAGGTGGTGTAAGCTGGAGCTGTTTGCCTTCATCTCTAGCTGGAAAAATAGGAGTTGCAGGAATTGCAAGCAAAGGTATTTTACTTGTTACCGGATGCCAGGAATAGTACAATTTAACTGTGAGAGGGCTGGAGAGATGGCCTAGCGGTTAAGAGCGCCAACTGCTCTTGCAGAGGACCCGGGTTCGATCCCCAGCACCCACATGGCAGCTGAGAACCGACTTTAACTCCAGTTCCAGGGGAATCTGACACCTTCGTCTGACCTCCACGGCATTGCATGACACGGGTGCACAAACCTACATGCAGATAGTGCATTCATACACATAGGAATATAAATAAATAGGGGCTGGAGAGATGGCCTAGCGGTTAAGAGCGCCGACGCTCTTGCAGAGGACCCAGGTTCAATCCCCAGCACGCACATGGCGGCTGAGAACCGTCTGTAACTCCAATTCAAGGAGAACTCCAGTTCCAGGGGAATCCGAGACCCTCTTCTGACCTCCGCGGCATTGCACGACATGGGTGCACAAACCTACATGCAGACAGTACATTCATACACACAAAATAAATAAATAAATAATTTTTAAAAAGAAATGTAATCAATTACTGAAATAGACTTCTTTTAAAATAAAAATAAATAAATAATTTTTTTAATTATAAAAAAACCAATTTATGGGGCTGGAGAGATAGCCTAGCGGTTAAGAGCACCGACTGCTCTTGCAGAGGACCCGAGTTCGATCCCCAGCACCCACATGGCGGCTAAGAACCGTCTGTAACTCCAATTCCAGGAGAACTCCAGTTCCAGGGGAATCCAAGACCCTCTTCTGACCTCCGTGGCATTGCACGACACGGGTGCACAAACCTACATGCAGACAGTACATTCAGACACATATGAAAATAAATAAAAATAAAAAAAAAACAATTTAACTGTGATGTTGAGGAAGAGCAATTTTGCTGTCATTTGTTGTTTTAGGTTCTGTTTTTGTTTTGCTATTTTTTTAATTTTTAAAATTATTTATTTTTTTATGTGTATGAATGTTATAATGCATATATGTAAGTACACCTGTGTTGTGCAGTACCCACAGAGGGCATTGGATCCCCTGGAACTAGAGTTACAGACAGTTGTTAGCCTCCACGTAGGTACTATGATTCAAACTTGGGTCTTCTGCAAGAGCAGCCAGTGCTCTTAATCCATGAGCCATCTCTCCAGCCTATCTAGCTAGCTAGATAGCTCAATAGCTATCTCTATCATCTATCTATTTTTTTAATTTTATTTATTTTCGCATGTGTATGAATGTACTGTCTGCATGTAGGTTTGTGCACCTGTGTCGTGCAATGCCACGGAGGTCAGAAGAGAGTGTCGGATTCCCCTGGAACTGGAGTTAAAGATGGTTTTCATCCGCCATGTGTGTGCTGGGGATCGAACCCAGGCCCTCTGCAAGAGCAGTCAGTGCTCTTAACCCCTAAGCCATCTCTCCAGCCCCCTCATCTATCTATTTCTATGTCCTATCTTTCTTCTGTGGCCAGGCCTTGAGTTTCTTTGAGAACAGAGTCCGGAACTCATTACTTAGCTGAGGTCTGGCCTAGAATCTTGGGCAATCTTTCTGCCAGGTGCTGGGGTGAGTCTGAGGGTGAGGCACCATGCCTAGCTTATCTCTTCGTTCCTTTGTTTTAGGCAAGGTATCCCTGTGTAGCCCAGGCTGGCCTTGAGCTCACTATGTTGTCCAGGTTACACACAAGCCACCACTCCTGGCCTACATTATCTCATTTAATCTTTATAAAAGGCTTTATGACCTCAAGATTTATTAACTGATAAAACCCTCAAAGTTTAAAGAAATGAAGGAATTGTCCCCGAGACTCACTGTGGTAAGCATGTCTAGCAATTCCAGACATATCCAGATGCCAGAGCATTCAGACAACAGACTCAGAGCTTTCTGTTGATTGTCCATAAAGTTGTGACCTACCATGTGATCTAACTTAAAGAGACATCGCTACAATCTTCCCATCAGTGTGCCTACACTGTGTTTTGTACATAGATACTGGATTGAATTGAAAAGTGCTGACAAGATCTCTTTAATTATAGATGTCAATGTGATTGTCCACAAAGTCTCTTAGAAACATAAAAGTGGACTGACTGAAACAGTGAACTGGCAGGGTAGGGGAATGGGCGGGAACACGGGTCTAGATTTGTTAAAAAAATAATAAAAATAAATTTATGTGAAAAAAAAGAAACATAAAAGTGGGGGCTGGAGAGATGACTCAGTGGTTACGAGCACTGGCTGCTCTTGCAGAGGACCTGGGTTCCATTCCCAGCACCCACATGGCAGCTAAGAACCATCTGAAACTCCAGTTTCAGGGGATCCAGTGCCCTCTTCTAACCTCCACGGGCATTGCACAACATGGGTGCACTTACACATATGCAGGCAACACACTCATGCACGTAAAATAAAAATAATAAACAAAAGGCAAAGTGACTTTTTAAAAATTTATTTATTTTCTATGTGTATGAATGTACTATCTGCATGCAGGTTTGTGCACCTGTGTCTTGAAATGCCACGGAGGTCAGAAGAGGGTGTTGGATTCCCCTGGAACTGGAGTTCTCCTGGAATTGGAGTTACACAGACGGTTCTCAGGTGCCATGTGGGTGCTGGGGATGGAATCCAGGTCCTCTGCAAGAGTAGTCAGTGCTCTTAACCCCTAGGCTATCTCTCCAGGCCCGCAAAGTGACTTTTTATTCACAGTATGGAAAAGAACTAGATCCATCCTAACTCACCAGAGACTCCTCTTTCCTGTAAAGCAGCAGGAATCTCATAGTCAGGTGATGTGTTTTTCCCTAACTGAAAGTACAAGTGAGTCAGATGCTGTCACTGCTGTGGGAGACAGTAGATGGGCGCTTCTATCTTCGTGAGCAGCTTCCTGGGAACAGTTCTCTGCAGAGGTTGGCTGCCTGTTGTGCTCCCCAAGTTCTTCCCAGCTGTGACGCGGTGCCAGACTCAGAAGGCGCTCTGGGTAAACTCCAGGGAAGGTCAAGGCACTGTTTTTGGAACAGCGGGGCTGGGAAAGGGAACGAATCTTTGTGCATCAGCGCAGAGCTAAGAATCCAGGCTGCAAAGGTGGAGGGCTACGTGGTGCAAAGTGAACTGGGTGGTCAGGAGCGGGGAAGTGGGGGAGCACAGGTACTTTGTTCAAACAGTATAAAGAATTTCAAGATGGGAGCCGGGCGTGGTGGCGCACGCCTTTAATCCTAGCACTTGGGAGGCAGAGGCAGGCAGATCTTTGTGAGTTCAAGGCCAGTCTGGTCTACAGAGCGAGTTCCAGGACAGCTGGGGCTACAAGGAGACCCTGTCTCAAAAAGACTAAAAAAAAAAAAAAAAAAAATAAAGATTTAAGATGGGGTGGCGCATGGGGGGTAGAGCTCAGTGCGGTTGGAGTGTTTCCCAGCAGCAGGAGGCCATGGGCTTTGGGGGCACTTGCATAACTAGCTGTGGGTGGCACATGCTTGTAACCTCCAAGTAGTGACTGAAGGTGGAAAACCAGGAGGTAGAAGTTCAAGATCATCCCTAGCTACACGGAGGTGACACAGAGACCTGTCTCAAAAATATTTTTTATTAAAAAAAAGATTAAAACAATTTTTTTAAGATTTGTTATTTAATTTATTTTGTATGAGTGTTTTGCCTAAATGAATGTAAGTTGCACCAATAATTCGTTGGAATGTTCTGTGGAGGTCAGAAGTGGTTATCTAGATCCCTGGAACTAGAAGTTACAGAGAGTGTTAGGCCAGCATGTGGGTATGCGAGACCACACCCAGCTCTCTGGATGAGAAGTAAGCGCTGAGAAACATCTCTCTCCAGGCGCCTAACAATTTTTTATTTTATGTATATGTGTCAAAGTGAGTGTATGCCCCGTGTGTGCATACCCACAGAGGTACGAAGAGGGCATGGAATCCCAGATAGAGTTGCAGGCAGTTGTGAGCTCCTGGTGTGGGTGTTGGGAAACTCAGCTTGGGTCCTGCTGCAATGCAA
The DNA here is from genome assembly GCA_009823505.1 of Rhizomys pruinosus. NCBI lineage: Eukaryota > Metazoa > Chordata > Mammalia > Rodentia > Spalacidae > Rhizomys > Rhizomys pruinosus. The sequence continues at coordinate 44,673 of VZQC01000689.1, read as the reverse complement.
CACAGTAATTAAGCTCCTACACCTGACCAGTTGCTCCAGTGCCATACATGGCTTTTTTCTTTTTCTCTTTTTGGTGAGCACTCAGAATTGAACCTAAAAGGAGCTCAAGCATGTTGGATAAGCAACTCTATCTCGGCTGTACCCCAGCCATTAATGTGATTTTTTTTATTTTTTTTGGTATTTTTGAGACAAGGTCTCCCCTTTTAGTCCTCAGCTGGACTTGAACTCCCTACTGTAGACCGAGGCTGGCCTTAACTCATCTCACTAGAGCTCCCCTGCCTCTTGCCTTCCAAGTGCTGGATTAAGTGTGTGGGACATCACCCCTGGAGGCATTTTTTCTTTTTTTTTTAAAGACAGGGCCTTACTATGTAATCCCCGGCTGGCTTCATACCTCACTATGTAAATGAAGGATGGCTTTGAAGACTTCTATTTATTATTTTAATTTTATGTGTGCATGAGTGTATTGTCCTGGATATACGTGAATACACCTGTTTCATAACAATGCTCAGAAGTCAGAAGAGGGCATCAATTCCTTACTGGAGTTAAGGATACATACATGTAATGTGCTGGGGATCAAAACACAGGTTTCTGCACAAGAAGCAAGTTCAGTGCTCCATGACACCACTGAGTCATCTCTCCCAGCCCCCTTGATTTCTAATTCTTGCTCTATCTCCTATGTGCTGAGATCACAGATTTATGCACTGTTGGTAAAACCCAGGGCTTTATACAATTCTAGGATCATCTCATCAGAGAACATCCATATGCCCTGACCCTTTGGGGGATTTTCCTTTAAAGAAACACTTTAATAAAAAATAGAGGGATTGGTTTATATCTTACTGGAAAATCCTCTTAACCTATGAGGAAGAGATTTTTTTTATTAATTTATTTATTTCTTGTAGTGTATGAATGTTACTGTCTGCGATGCAAGTTTTTTTTTTGCACCTGGGGTGAATGCGTCGAGGTCAGAAGAGGGTGTCAGAATTCCCCTGGAACTGGAGTTCTCCTGGAAATTGGAGTCCACAGACGAGTTCCTTGGCCACCACCTGGGTCGCTGTACGAGGAGGAGAAACTCCGGCAGTCATCAGTCTTGCTATAAGAGCAGTTGGCCTCTTACCACTAGGCCAATCTCTCCAGCCCCAAAGGAAGAGATTTTTAAAAGCCAATTGTCAACAAAGGAGAGATTGGCTAGTGGTTAAGGAGCACAGACTGCTCTTGCACAGAGATGCCCAAGGTTCGATTCCCAGCACCCCATAGAGCATATTAACCAATCTATAAGCTGGGTGTGGTCGGTCGCACTAGCCTTTAATCCTAAGCACTTGGGAGGAGCGTGACTTTATGCAAGCCATGCCTGGTGACGAGAGAGGTGACACGGTCCAGGCCGCATTAGCTATAGGATGAGGATAAGATCGCCTAAGGAACAGCCGTCTATAAAAACAAAACAATATGACTACAAGACGTCGCACACGGACAGGGCCTTCTCTTCTTTATACCTCTCAAGTAAGCCAATCTGGATCTTCAGCACGCTTTTTTTCCCAATGCAGACTCCTGCCTGAGGAAAAAATAAATAAGGAATGAGTATATTCAATGAAAGTTTCTTTTCACATATCCATAATGCCCCTTTTCCTTTGGGCTATTATAGTAAAATAAGAGTTACTGAACATAAGCATTATGATACCATGATAAAGACAATACTGTAGTGGGTGTGCAAGGTAGTGCATAATCATGGAATATGCTGCACAAAAGGATATTTCTTCAACTGCTATGATATCAACAGGCCACCACTACACCCCAGTGGTCATACCAGGGCTGAGATCTCTCAATGGTACACCCAGTCCCTGTGTACTTCTGAACTGATCTGTGGGGCTACTTTGAAATCATCCATCTGTCTTATTTCTCAGCATCCTTTTACTTGGGCTTTCTACCATCCCATTGGTGAATCCTAACTCTGAGTCGATCATTGCACGACAGTTGCAATTTCTATACATTGTGTACCAGGTGTGTGGTTAGCCGTAATCGCACTCTGGGCCATTGAAAGAGACAATCTTTACTAATCGAGGCAAGTCTCCTAGTTCTACATAGCAAGTTCATAGATTAGCGTCCCTGGCACAGAGTGAGACATGATTTAAAAAAAAATCAAAACTAAAGCTGGATAGCCCTCTTCTAATAACTGTAGACACAGTTGGGTAGGCTAGATCGGAGTAAGAGTGAGATAGACTCTGCCGGTCACAGTGAGCTACAGGGAGACCCTCCATCACCAAAAATAGAAACCAATAATAAAAATATTACCAAGTAACCAAAAAATAAAATGAACCCTAAAAGGCACAATAAACCTAAACTAAAACAAAAAAGGCCAGGCCTGGTTGGTACAGCCTGTAATTCTAGCCACTATGGAGTTTGAGGCAGTTCAAAACCACCTGGGCAATTTAGTGAAACCCTGTTTCAAAATTAATAGGTACAAAGGGGACGTGGATATAGCTCAGTGGCAGAGCTCTGACCTGCTATGATGTGGCCCTAAATTCAATCCTGGTAAGCTGGGTGTGGGTGGGGTTGGGGGGAATGTAGCTCAGTCAGTGCGAAGTGTTTGCCTAGCATACACAAAGCCCCTGGGCCTTCTTCTTAGCCAGCAATGTATAAACGGGATATGGTGGGATATACCTATTATCTCAGCACTTGTAGGGTAGAGGCGGTAAGATTGGGAGTTCAAGGCCATCCTTACATTGCAAATTTTCGGCTTGCCTGGCCTACGTGACTCTATCTGGGGAAAAATAAAATTCAAAACCAGGCCTGGCTATCAACATTCCAGAAGTGGAGGGAGGAGGATCAGGGGCCCAAGGCCAGCTTTGGCTACACAGTCTATTTGGAAGTTAGCATAAGGCTGTTTTGAGACCCCTTTGTCTCAATAAATATATATAAATAAATACAATAAATAAATAAATAAATAAATAAATAAAATAAATCTGGGCTTGGTTGACACCTGTTGAACTGGAGCTGTGACCCCTCTGTGAGCTAGACCTGTGGTCTCCTCCTGCCTGAAGTTGGAGTTGGGCATTGGGCGTCCCCTCCCACCAAACCTAAGAGCTGTAATGTCCTTCCCATCAGCCCTGAAGTCTCTGGTCCCCCTCTTGGTGAAGCTGGAGCTGTGGCCCCCGTGTGGCTCCCAGCTGTTGTCCCCGTCACCACTTCCAGGAGGCCAGCTGTGGTGGGTCCTCCCACGTGGGTCTGGCACTCACAGGCCGATCAGAACACCAACAGCTTTTTCCCGTTTTTTTCTATTAATTCTTTAAGCCCCAGTGTGCCTTAACCTATGCCCTAGTTAAATCTCTAGAGATAAAAATCAGTCTGGGAGTTTTTTAAAAAAGAAAAAAAATATGTTTTTTTTTTTTTTTATTAATTAAATAAATAAATCTTTCTCAGTAAGTCCTCTAAAAAATATAGACATTTGGGCTGGAGAGAATGGCTCAACAGTTTAAGAGCGCACGCCAACTGCTCTTGCAAGGACCCGGGTTCGATCGCCCTAGCCCCCACATGGAGGCTGAGAACCCGTCTTTAAACTCCAGTTCCAGGGGAATCCGACGCCCTCTTCTGACCTACCGCAGCAACCTTGCACCGAACACGGGTGCATGAACCTACAATGCAGACAGTATATTCATAACACATAAAAAATAATAAATAATCAAAATAAATTTTAAATGCTTTAAAAAGATGCTGATTTTATTTATTTATTTATTTATTTATTTATTTATTTATTTTTTATTTAATTTTATTTGTTTTTTTTTTTTTTTTTTTTTTTTTTTTTTTTTTGTGCACCTGTGTCGTGAATGCCTCGGAGGTCCAGAAGAGGGCGTAGGATTCCCCTGGAACTGGAAGTTCTCCTGGAAATTAGGAGTTACAGACAGGGTTCTCAGCCGCATGCCCCATGTGGGTGTTTGAGTGATCGACCTGGGTCCTCTGCAAAGAGTAGTTGGGTGCTCTTAACGCTAAGAAAGCCATCTCATCCAAGCCACCAAAGTGGCTGAATATTTTAAAAAAGAATGTAAATTCACAATTCTGTGTCTACTATAATTTCTGAAAATTGACTACTGACAAAACCATACTACCAAGCTTCAACAATAACGTGAAATTTGTCACTGTTCCTATAACATGAGTTCTTCACTCACTCCCTTCCCTAATTCTCCAAGCTATACAATGGTTTACAATGATAAATTTGTTAACTTTTTAAAAGAAAGCAGTGCTAAATAAAACATTATTAAATTAAAAATGTCAGTTGTTTATGTTTGTTAGCTGGTATGCTTGTGAGTTACTGCAAGCTTACTGAGTTTTTTACATTATAACATCATGCTGTTGTAATCCAGTGCCAAACGTTACTTTTTTTGAAAGTTCAAATTAATAACTAAATGGGCTCGGACAGAATTGGCACTAAGCGGTTAAGAGCACTGACCTGCTCTTTCAAGAGGACCTGGGTTCGATCTCCCTGCACCCACAATGGCAGCTGAGAAGTGTCTGTAGCTCCCGTTCCCAGGGAGAACTCCGGTTCCAGGAGAGTCTGACACCTCGTTCTGACCTCCACGTCATTGCACGACAGGTGAATAAATAATAAAAATAAAATATTTAAAAATTTTTATAATCTATACTAAATTTGGCAAGTCAGAGCTAAAGATTTGAAAGGCCTTTAATATCATCTATATACCACAAAATATAGACTTTGAGGACATGAAACTTTAAAATATAGACTATAGTCATATATTTTTAATACTTTCTGGGTAATCTGTCAGTATGTTTGCTATCCAAAACAACTTCAGGGAAAATTTGTTGACAGTGTCTTTGGTTTTATTATGTGCTGCCTTGTTGAACATTTTCTTTAAATTTGAATTTGATGTATTGTAAAAGCACTTATTCCTAAGAAAGTCAATGGGTTTTCATCTTTATATGTTATTTAGTTTTTGTAAGCATAGGGTTTTAAATTAATTTATTTATTCTCTTTCCAAGGACGGAACCCCCAGGGCCTTGAGCAAGCCGAGTGCTATGTACTTTATCATTGACTTATATATTAATAGCCCCAATTCTATTTACTTGTTTATTTTTGTTTATATTTTATTTTATTTCCTTTATTTTATGTATGTGAGTAATCTGCCTACATATATGTAACTATATCTGATACACTATGCATGTAGCTCCAAACAGAGCCAAATAGAGCCCAGTTGGTAGCGGGCACAAAGAAGGGAGGCTCTGGAGGTCAAGGGTAGTCTCCACTACATAGTGAGTTCAAGATTAGCCCTGTGGAATAACACGACAACCGCCTGTCTTCAACAAAACAAAAGCAAAAACAAACAAAAAAAGCCCGGCGTAAAATGAGTAGCCCCAATACACAGGATCAACTTAGGTTCCAAGAAATATAGAACAGATAGCGATGACTTTGCCAACAGAAACCATCTTTTTTTTCACAGAATAAGAAACCCCTTGTACCTGAGTGTGCTGGTGCATACCTGTATCTTAGGACTCAGAAGGGAAGGGCAGGTGGCTAGCCTGATCTACGCGGCAAGATCATGCCTTAAAAAATAGAGGAGGGCTGGAGAAAAAGTTCAGTGGTTGAGAATGTCATATACCTCTTGTAAGAGGGACCCCAGTTGGTTGCCTAAAAGAACCACATCAGGTAACTCACAGGCACCATTAACTCCAGTCCCAGATCGGATCCCCTGTACTGGCCTCTGAGAGCACCTGCACTTACATGGACATAGAGGTATATGTGGACGTATTGCAGTTCCAATGCACACATCATAACAAAATAAATAATAAAATAAACTTTAAGAAAAAGGAAAATTAAAAGGAAAGAAAGTAAAAGAAACAAAGGCCTTCAGGGATACAGTTAGCCTTTCTCCATCTCTGGTTGCTCTCCCCAGCCTCCAGTTTGTGGCTTTTAGGCCCCTACGGTCTACAAGACAATCCATGGAACAGTTTAGAGTGTTTTATCTGTGTTTTAGGTCGGAAGAAGAGTCAGTCAGGCAAGCATGCCTTTAGTCCCAGCTCTCAGGAGGCCAGGGCAGGTGGATCTCTGTGGATCAAGGCAGCATAGTCTACATAGTGAGCCGTTCTAGGCCCCTGGGGCTACAGGGAGACCCCTGCCTTAAAATAAATAAATAAATATTATTTACAAGTCAATAAACACAAAGAATAAAATTTAAAAGTGAAGAAAGGGGCTGAGCGTGATTCTGCACAGGCCTTAGTCCCGCACCCGGGAGGCAGACAGACAGATCTCTGCGAGTTCCAAAGGCCAGCCTGGTCTACAGAGCAGCTGGGACTGAAAGGGAGCCCTGTCTCAAAAAAAAAAAAAAAAAAAAAAGGAGGCAGAAGAGGAGAAGATGAAGAGAAGGAGGGGAGATAAAATGCTGCTGTATTTTACTTGCTAGATCACAGTTTTGAAGATTCTAAGTAGTAAATCCTAGAGGACTCAGCTTCCTGCTGCTAAGTGACAGCTTCTAGCCCTGTCAGAACAGGAGGTGCTCCTCTTTTTGGAGCCCCACCCCCACCCCTGGAATTTTTTCTCACCTTTTCTTAATAAATCTTAGTAAATCTTCATTCACTCTACAACAGAAAGGAATTGAATCATTCCTTTAAAATAGCTCAACCCCAGTCAACATTCTCCTCTCTTTGTGAAAATTATCTTAAATCAAATTCATATTTAGACCAGCTAAGGCTGTATAGTGAGACCCTGTTTTGTTTTTTAGTTTTGTTTTGTTTTGGTTTTTTTGGTAATTTTTGCTTTTTGAGACGGTCCTCCCTGTGGCCCAGCTGGCCTGGAACTCACTCTGTAGACTGGCCTTGAACTCGGAGATCTGCTTGCCCTCTGCCTCTGCCTCCCAAGGCTAGGAATTAAAGGGGTAAAGACGGTTCTTTTTTTTTTTAAAGCCAATGTTTTAATTGAAGCCCTTCCCTGTGGCAATTCACATACAACTCAAATTAACATACTAATCAAAATCAAAGAACCCAATGCCCCCTTCAACTGTCAGCCGCCATCCCACCCCACCAGCTCATTCTTCTGCCAATATGTTTATTCTTTAAAAGTGGCAACGGAAAGGCTGATCCGTCTGAACATTCAAAGGAAAAAAAGCCTCAGATTGCCATAACCATCGAACCCCTCTGTGGAATTCCTTATGTACACTAGTTATATGAGTTAAATATGAAACTTACCTTCTAGGATCCACAAAGGTTTCTGATATGAGAGATTTTCTTGCCTTCCCCCCATAGAACAAGGAGAAATATGAAAATGATGAGGTCATTCCCCAAATGTAAATTGGAGACAACTATTGTTAAGAGGTAATCTCTTATAAACCGGTAAAACTGCCTTCCTTTAATTTGACTACTAGACATGGGAAATTTGGAAGGGATTACTCTCTGTTCACAACCAAATATAACACTAAAGCCTAGGGCTATGACCACTCAGGCAAAATATATTAATACGGAGCTCTGACATCAGCAATGGATTGGTTCTACCAGGTGGATGTTGCCAGGGGATCCAAGGCCCCACAAAAGGTAAGGGCTCCTTGCCCTCTAAGTTGGGATACCTACAGGAGAGAGAGGCAAAAAATAAGACCACTGCTGCCGAAGACCTGACGTTAACCAGGGAGGGATGGTAATTGAGACCAACAACATGCACAGTGAATACAGTAGGCCTCTGGAAATGCCAGAGAAAGTGTTACGCAAAAACCGGCCACTAAACCAATAAAGCAAAATATGGGTCTCCCTGAGTCAAGCAGACTCCACCGTCAACACCAACCACACCTCACCTGCCTGGAAATACTGTTGGGCAGGCAAGAGGCAGCCATATGCCTGTATATAACAAATTTAATTGGCTATTGGTTCTCTCATTGGAGGAATAATCCATGGTGATGCCACAAGCTTACATCCTCTACAGGTTAAGGGATGTTTATAAGCCACAGTAAGACCTGTCATATTTAACATAGCTGTGGTATAAAGGGGGAAAGTTTAATTCATGGATTAACGTATCCAAACATGTGACTATGCCAAAGTAACCTACCAAAACTTTTAGTGCTGTTTAAAAACCTATATATCTAAATTGACTTGTTCTTCAATTCAGTAGGATCAGAAAGGTTATTCCTGGACAAACTGTCAAGCAACCATGAGGAATAGGAAACAGCCAGAATTGACCAGGACCAAGACAACAGCTCGCAGAGAGAGTGGACTGTTTTCCTCTCATCCACCTGTGCCCTTTTCCTAAGGCACCTAGGGAAGCAACCTGCGGAAGAGGGGGCATGGTAGAATGTAGGCTGCGATTGGGGTGGAATGGTGAAACTAACAGCAATGTAGTCTTGGACACTCATTTGATCAACTTGAATTGAACAAACAACATCTGTCACCCCGCACTGGAATGGTGGGGCTGGTAGGTGTTTGGGCACAACAGCCTCCAGATAGGTTTTGGAATGAAGGATGCCTTGTACTCATAAATTATCCATTATTGCTAAAAAATGAAAAAAAAAAAACTTTGAGAAGAAAGATGCAGGACAGTTATGGCAGAATGCATGATCTGGGATGGGGTGGGGGGGGGGGGGGAAGGGAAAATAAGCCTGAACTGAATTGGAAAAAATGTATGAAATGCTCAAAAGCATACATAAAAACTAATTAAAAAAATTTTATTTATTTATTATTTTTAATGTGTATGAAATGTACTATCTGCATGTAGATTGGGTGCACCTGTTGTCGCGCAAGTGGTGCCGTGGGAGGTTAGAGGAGGGGGTGTTGGATTCCCCTGAAACTGCAGACAAAGATGATTCTTAGCTGCCATGTGGGTGCTGGAAATTGAAACCCAGTCCTCACCTGCTAGAGCAGTCTGGTGCTCTTAATGCTGAGGCCCATCTCTCCAGCCCCCCTAAACATGTTTTTTTCATCTTTTTCTCAGATCTCTCTCTCAAAATATATAATGCAGAATGTTTACTGTTTTGAGCAGTTTCACTGTTTCAGTCAAATTCTTTGAACCCAGTCCATTTTCTGTTGTTGTTTTTATTCCTTCCAATATGCATCACTCCAAATATGCACATATGCATGCCAAACATATACCACAAGGTTTTACCATATTCAGCTTATGATTTTTTTTTAAAAAATTAAGGCTGATACAAGAATGTCATGTTTTGAAGTCCCATCCTTGGGCAAGCACAAACAACCGTCAATCTTGCCTTTGTGCTCCGCACTGGGTTTTTCCCTTCCCTTGGTCACCAGATGAGGTCCAGTAAACACCGCGTCCTGTCTTGATTTACTTCCCTGTACTGCTTTCTCCATCGATACAGCCTGGGTAGTCCCAACAAAGGCATCTATACTACTGAAGAGGCTGAACCCCAGTAGGTAAAGCTTATCCAAGGTCCACAAGTTGTGTATCTCAGCAGTCCCCATCACTGAAGGTTTGGAGGATCTTGGAAGAGACATGAGTCTTCACGTCCATATTGGAAGGTTGAAAAGCTGTGTCTTCTACATCTTTGTTTTTTTTTTTTTTTAATTATTTATTTATTTATTTTTGGTAGGTGTAATGAATGTACTGTCTGCATGCAGGTCTGTGCACCCGTGTTCGCAATGCGCGGAGGTCAGAAGAGGGTCTCGGATTCCCCTGGAACTTTTTTTTTTTTTTTTTTTTTTTGTGTGTGTGTGTTTGGTTGTTAGCCACCATTTGGTTGTTGGGGATCGAACCCTGGGTCCTCGCTGGCAAGAGCGTCGGTGCTCTTAAAACCGCGACTTGGCTATCTCTCCAGCCCTCTTCTCACGTCCTTGAAGGATGGCAAAAGCAGTGGCAGCCACAGGGTAAATGCACTTGCCTTGCCGGTAAGACAGGCAAAACAACCTGTGCTCTTTTGGTCTTTTTACTAAGATCTCAAAGATTTTATCCTGAAGTACAATTTTCTCAGGACTTACTATTTTATTTCTGGTTATACTTTCCTTTTGGATTGTTTAAGGCCACACGTTTAGCCCAGCTTGACGCAAGGTTTTTGTTTTCTAAAAAAATTGGGAAAGAAAATACTAAGAAAGCACTCCCATAAAATAAAATACTGTGGTTAGACATATGTCATGACAAAACTAGTTTTTTCCTGCATTCTTTTTGATTTTTATATTAACTCTAGAAGTATACATAACATTCCTTCATCCAGTGATACCAAAAATTTTTTGTTTTCTTTTTTTTTTTTTTTTTTTTAAAAAATAAATAAACAATTGGGTAAAAGCCCTTTTAGTTCTAGAAACGTAAGGGGATTCCAATATAGAGCCACAGTTGTTTTCAGATAACATTATGTTGCTCAGTTTGCCTTACAACTAGGTAAATGGCACTAGCATCCACAAATAAAGGAAAACATATGTCATTTGTTTCTCTGGGACCTGTGTTACTTCACTTAGCAATGGTATCTTCTAGCTCCATCATTTACGCTGCAAAAGTTATGATGTCATCTTTTCTTTTTTTTTTGGGTCTTTTTCCAAGACCAGGGTCCTCCCTGGTATGTCCCGCCCTGTCCTGGAACTCACTCTGTAGACAGGCTGGCCTTTGAACTCACAAAAGATCCGCCTGCCTCTGCCTCCCGAGTGCTAGAATTAAAGGCGTGCGCCAACCACGCCCAGCTAATGTCATAGGTTTTCTTTTACCACTGCATAGAACTCCAATTGTGTAGATGTAACCACATTTCTCTATCTACTTGTCAGTTGAGGGTCACTAAGGTTCCGGTTCGGCAGCTCTTTGCTAATTGGTGAATAGAGCTGCAATAAACTTAGCTATGCATGTATCTTTTTGGTATGTATCCAGGAGTGTATGGCTGGGTCAAATGGCAAGCTCATTTTGAGGTCTTCCAAGGGTTTCTCCACACTGCTTTCCATAGGTGGTGCACGGTTTCACTCTCACCAGCAGTGGATGAGTGNGGGGGGTAGAGCTCAGTGGGTGGAGTGTTTCCCCAGCATGCAGGAGGCCTGGGCTTTGGGGGCACTGCATAAACTGGCTGTGGTGGCACATGCTTGTAACCCCAGTAGTCTGAAGGTGGAAACAGGAGGGTGAGAAGTTCAAGATCATCCCTAGCTACACGGAGGTGACACAGAGACCTGTCTCAAAAAGACTCCCCCCAAAAGATTAAAACAAATTTTTAAAGATTATTTATTTATTTATTTTGTATGAGTGTTTTGCCTAAATGAATGTAAGTGCACAATATTCGTGGAATGTCTGTGGAGGTCAGAAGTGGTTATCAGATCCCCTGGAACTAGAGTTACAGAGGAGTGTTAGCCAGCATGTGGGTGCTGAGAACCACACCCAGCTCCTCTGGATGAGAAGTAAGCCGCTGAGACATCTCTCCAGGCGCCTACAATTTTTTATTTATGTATATGTGTCAAAGTGAGTGTATGCCCCGTGTGTGCATACCCACAGAGGTACGAAGAGGGCATGGAATCCCCAGAGCTAGAGTTGCAGGCAGTTGTGAGCTGCCTGGTGTGGGTGTTGGGAACTCAGCTTGGGTCCTCTGCAACAACAGTATATGCTCCTAACCACTGAGCCAGTGCTCCAGTGCCATACATGGGCTTTTTTCTTTTTCTCTTTTTGGTGGCACTAGGAATTGAACCTAGGAGCTCAAGCATGTTGGATAAGCAACTCTATCCTCGGCTGTACCCCAGCCTTAAATGTGATTTTTTTTTTTTTTTTGGTATTTTTGAGACAAGGTCTCCCTTTAGTCTCAGCTGGACTTGAACTCCCTCTGTAGACCAGGCTGGCCTTGAACTCACAGAGCTCCACCTGCCTCTGCCTTCCAAGTGCTGGGATTAAGTGTGTGGGACATCACCCCTGGAGGCATTTTTTCTTTTTTTTTTAAAGACAGGGCCTTATATATCCCAGGCTGGCTTCATACTCACTATGTAAATGAGGATGGCTTTGAACTTCTATTTATTATTTTTATTTTATGTGCATGAGTGTATTGTCTGGATATACGTGAATACACCTGTTTCATACAATGCCTCAGAAGTCAGAAGAGGGCATCAGATTCCCTTACTGGAGTTAAGGATCATACATGTATGTGCTGGGGATCAAACCAGGTTCTCTACAAGAGCAGTTAGTGCTCTGAACCACTGAGTCATCTCTCCAGCCCCTCAGATTTCTAATTCTATCTCTATCTCCTATGTGCTGAGATCACAGATTTATGCACTGTTGGTGATCAAACCCAGGGCTTTATACATTCTAGGCAATCACTCTACCAACTGAATCACATCCATATCCCTACCCTTTGGGGGCATATTTTCCTTTAAAGGAAACACTTTATAAAAAATAGAGGGGATTGGTTTATATCTTACTTGGGAAAATCCTCTTAACCTATGAGGAAGAGATTTTTTTATTAATTTTATTTATTTCTGTATGTGTATGAATGTACTGTCTGCATGCAAGTCTATGCACCCGTGTCGTGCAATGCCGCGGAGGTCAGAAGAGGGTGTCGGATTCCCCTGGAACTGGAGTTCTCCTGGAATTGGAGTTACAGACGGTTCTTGGCCACCACGTGGGTGCTGGGGATGGAACCCGGGTCCTTTGCAAGAGCAGTTGGCGCTCTTAACCACTAGGCCATCTCTCCAGCCCCAAGGAAGAGATTTTTAAAAAGCCATTGTCAGACTGGAGAGATGGCTCAGTGGTTAAGAGCACAGACTGCTCTTGCAGAGATCCCAGGTTCGATTCCCAGCACCCACATAGCAGCTATTAACCATCTATAAGCTGGGTGTGGTGGTGCACGCCTTTAATCCTAGCACTTGGGAGGCAAAGCCAGGTGGATCTCTATGAGTTCAAGGCCAGCCTGGTCTACAGAGTGAGGTGAGTTCCAGGCCAGCTGAGGCTATAGGAAGACCCTGTCTAAAAAAAAAAAAGTCATGACTACCAAACTCCAGCCTTCTCTTTTTTCCCTCAGTAAGCAATCTGGATTCTTCAGCCTCTTTTTTTTTCCAATGCAGACTCCTGCCTGAGGAAAAAATAAAAGGAAGCACGTTACAGTTTTTCTTCAACATATCCAAAATGCCACCTTTTCTTTGGGGCTATTAAGTAAAATAAGAGTTACTTGAACATAAGCATTATGATACCATGATAAAGACAAATACTTAGTGGGTAGTGCAAGGGTAGTGCATACATCATGGATATGCTGCACAAAAGGATATTTCTTCAACTGCTATGATATCAACAGGCCACCACTACACCCCAGTGGTCATACCAGGGCTGAGATCTCTCAATGGTACACCCAGTCCCTGTGTACTTCTGAACTGATCTGTGGGGCTACTTTGAAATCATCCATCTGTCTTATTTCTCAGCATCCTTTTACTTGGGCTTTACCATCCCTTGGTGATCCTAACCTGAGTCGATCATTGCACTGACAGTTGCAAATTTTATCATTTGTTCAGGGTAGTGTTCATGCCTGTAATCACAGGAAGCTGAGGTAGGAGTACTGCTGGGAGTTCAAAACCAGCCAGGGCTAAGTAGTGAGTTTCAGGCTACCCTGAGCTACAGAGTGAGACCATGATTTAAAAAAAAATAAAAATAAAGCCAGCCCTTAATTCTAGCACTGGAGAGGCAGAGGCAGGTGGATCTCTGTGATCCTGGTCTACATAGTGAGCTCCAGGCCAGCTGGGGCTACAGGGAGACCCCTCCCCACCACCAAAAAAGAAACCAAAACAAAAACCCAAAGACAAAAATTTAAAAATATAAACCTAAAACCAACCCATCAAAAAGGCCAGGCCTGGTGGTACAGACCTGTAATTCTAGCCACTTGGGAGTTTGAGGCCAGTTCAAAACCACCCTGGGCAATTTAGTGAAACCCTGTTTCAAAATTAAAGGTACAAAGGGGACGTGGATATAGCTCAGGGGCAGAGCTCTGACCTGCTATGATGTGGCCCTAAATTCAATCCTAGTAAGCTGGGGTTGGGTGGGGTTGGGTGGAGATGTAGCTCAGTCAGTGCAGTGTTTGCCTAGCATACACAAAGCCCTGGGCTTCTTAGCCAGCAATGTATAAACGGGATATGGTGGGATATACCTATTATCTCAGCACTTGTAGGGTAGAGGCGGTAAGATTGGGAGTTCAAGGCCATCCTTACATTGCAAATTTTCGGCTTGCCTGGCCTACGTGACTCTATCTGGGGAAAAATAAAATTCAAAACCAGGCCTGGCTATCAACATTCCAGAAGTGGAGGGAGGAGGATCAGGGGCCCAAGGCCAGCTTTGGCTACACAGCTATTTGGAAGTTAGCCTAGGCTGTTTTGAGACCTTGTCTCAATAAATAAATAAATAAATAAATAAATAAATAAATAAATAAATAATCTGGAGCTGTGGTTGTCACCTGTGAACCTGGAGCTGTGATCCCCTCCTGTGAGCTAGACCTGTGGTCTCCTCCTGTGAACTGGAGTGGCATTGGGGTCCCCTCCCACCAACCTAGAGCTGTAGTCCTTCCAACATCGCCCTGAAGCTCTGGTCCCCTCTTGTGAGCTGGAGCTGTGGCCTCCGTGTGAGCTCCAGCTGTTGTCCCCTCCCACTTCCCAGGAGGCCCAGCTGTGGTGGGTCCTCCACGTGGTCCTGGGCACCCAGGCCCATTTCCAGACACCAACAGCTTTTCCGTTTTTTTCTATTATTCTTTTACAGCCCCAGTGTGCCTTAACCTATGCCCTAGTTAAATCTCTAGAGATAAAAATCAGTCTGGGAAGTTTTTTAAAAAGAAAAAAAATACTGTAATAATTAAGCTAATATAATTCTCAAACTAAAAGTGTGTAACTACATTTTAGAATGTAAATTCGGGGCTGGAGAGATGGCTCAGCAGTTAAGAGCACCAACTGCTCTTGCAGAGGACCCGGGTTCGATCCCCAGCACCCACATGGAGGCTGAGAACCGTCTTTAACTCCAGTTCCAGGGGAATCCGACGCCCTCTTCTGACCTCCACAGCATTGCACGACACGGGTGCACCAACCTACATGCAGACAGTACATTCATACACATAAAAAAATAAATAAATAAAAATAAATAAATTTAAAATGCTTTAAAAAAGATGCTGATTTTATTTATTTATTTATTTATTTATTTATTTATTTATTTATTTATTTATTTATTTGTATGAATGTACTGTCTGCATGTAGGTTGGTACACCCGTGTCGTGCAATGCCTCGGAGGTCAGAAGAGGGCGTCGGATTCCCCTGGAACTGGAGTTCTCCTGGAATTGGAGTTACAGACGGTTCTCAGCCACCATGTGGGTGTTGAGGATCAAACCCAGGTTCTCTGCAAGAGTAGTCGGTGCTCTTAACCGCTAGGCTATCTCTCCAGCCCCCACACTGGCATTTCTGATCACTGTAACACAATTTGTTAAAATGATATTTCTCCAGTGAATTGTCTTTATGCCTTAAAACATCAACTAACCATATTTATGTAGATATATCTGAGTGCTTAATTATTTCCATAGATCTATTATTTTGCCAATTTCATATTGTTTTTTTTTTTTTTTNCTCCCTTCCCTAATTCTCCAAGCTATACAATGGTTTACAATGTAATCTTGTTACTTTTTAAAGAAAGCAGTGCTAATAAAACATTTTAAAATTAAAAAAAAATGTCAGTTGTTTATGTTTGTTAGCTGGTATGCTTGTGAGTTACTGCAAGCTTACTGAGTTTTTACATTATACATCATCTGTTGTAATCCAGTGCCAACGTTACTTTTTTGAAGTTCAAATTATACTAAATGGGCTGGACAGATGGCCTAGCGGTTAAGAGCACTGACTGCTCTTTCAGAGGACCTGGGTTCGATCCCCAGCACCCACATGGCAGCTGAGAAGTGTCTGTAGCTCCCGTTCCAGGAGAACTCCGGTTCCAGGAGAGTCTGACACCCTCTTCTGACCTCCACGGCATTGCACGACAAGGGTGATAATAAATAAATAAATATTTAAAAAATTTTTTTAATTATACTAAATTTGGCAAGTCAGAGCTAAAGATTTGAAAGGCCTTTAATATCATCTATATACCACAAAATATAGACTTTGAGGACATGAAACTTTAAAATATAGACTATAGTCATATATTTTTAAATACCTTCTGGGTAATCTGTCAGTATGTTTGCTATCCAAAACAACTTCAGGGAAAATTTGTTGACAGTGTCTTTGGTTTTATTATGTGCTGCCTTGTTGAACATTTTCTTTAAATTTGAATTTGATGTATTGTAAAAGCACTTATTCCTAAGAAAGTCAATGGGTTTTCATCTTTATATGTTATTTAGTTTGTAACAAGGTTTTATTTATTTATTTTCTCTTTCCAAGGACGGAACCCCCAGGGCCTTGAGCAAGCCGAGTGCTATGTACTTTATCATTGACTTATATATAGCCCCAAATTTTATTTACTTGTTTATTTTTGTTATATTTTATTTATTTTTTATTTTATGTATGTGAGTATTTGCCTGCACATATGTAACTACACTATGCATGTAGCTCCAAACAGAGCCAAATAGAGCCCAGTTGGTAGCGGGCACAAAGAAGGGAGGCTCTGGAGGTCAAGGGTAGTCTCCACTACATAGTGAGTTCAAGATTAGCCTGTGCTACACGACACCCTGTCTCAACAAAACAAAAAGCAAAAACAAAACAAAAAAGCCCCGGGTAAATGAGTAGCCCCAAATACACAGGATCAACTTAGGTTCCAAGAAATATAGAACAGATAGCGATGACTTTGCCAACAGAAACCATCTTTTTTTTCACAGAATAAGAAACCCCTTGTACCTGAGTGTGCTGGTGCATACCTGTAATCTTAGGACTCAGAAGGGAAGGGCAGGTGGCTAGCCTGATCTACACGGCAAGATCATGCCTTAAAAAATAGAGGAGGGCTGGAGAAATGAGTCAGTGATTGAGAATTCATACTACTCTTGTAGAGGACCCCAGTTTGGTTCCTAGAACCCACATCAGGTAACTCACAGGCACCATTAACTCCAGTCCCAGATCGGATCCCCTGTACTGGCCTCTGAGAGCACCTGCACTTACATGGACATAGAGGTATACCAATGCACACATGCATACAAATAAATAATAAAATAAACTTTAAGAAAAAGGAAAATAAAAGGAAAGAAAGTAAAAGAAACAAAGGCCTTCAGGGATACATCAGCCTTTCTCCATCTCTGTGCTCTCCCAGCCTCAGTTTGTGGCTTTTGGCCCCACGGTCACAAGACAATCATGGAACAGTTTAGGTGTTTTATCTGTGTTTTAGGTCGGAAGAAGAGTCAGTCAGGCACATGCCTTTAGTCCCAGCTCTCAGGAGGCAGAGGCAGGTGGATCTCTGTGGATCAAGGCCAGCATAGTCTACATAGTGAGTTCTAGGCCACCTGGGGCTACAGGGAGACCCTGCCTTAAAATAATAAATAAATATTTATTTACAAGTCAATAAACACAAAGATAAAATTTAAAGTGAAGAAGGGCTGAGCGTGATTCTGCACAGGCCTTAGTCCCGCACCCGGGAGGCAGACAGACAGATCTCTGCGAGTTCAAGGCCAGCCTGGTCTACAGAGCAGCTGGGACTGAAAGGGAGACCCTGTCTCAAAAAAAAAAAATACCAAAAGAAGGGTAAAACTAAAAAGAAAAAATATGAAGGTAGAAAAGAGACTGTTTGGGAAAAGAAAGGGAGTCAGAGAGGGTCATAGCATGCATACTGTCCAAGCACATTGTATACATATATGAAGGTGCCATACTGATGCCCATTACTTTGTACATTGACTATATGTTCATATTAAACAAAATAAACCTAAGAACAACAACAAAAGATATCTGATGGAGACCCAGAGCTTGTGTGTTGTTTCATTCTAGCTTAGACTCAGGGAGACACAATGACAGATTGTGACTAATGTCACAATCTAGTTAATGAAACCAAGCATGAATAGAAAGAAACATGAAAAAAGATGAAGGGAAAAGAAAAAACAGAAAGCCCACACCCATCTTGCTTCAACTTTCAAACTGAATATGATGACTTGTTAAATGGCATGATAACACTAGTAAATAAAGCCTCCACGTAGCAAAGTCAGGCCAAAGTCTTCAAGTTCTGTCCATAAAATCCCTGACTGATTAGGAAAAATAATCCCCCAAATTTCACTCTCCTTCCACATTTTATTTTATTTCTTAATCAAATATCATTTATTTTAAATTATATTTGGTAATTAATGCTAAATAAAGGAGTTTATTCTTACTTAACAAATACCTTTACCCCTTCCTTTCTCTTCCTTAGTCCTCCACCGTTTGTTATTATTTAAGTTTCTGGGCTCAGGGAGTACAGCTAGGATTTCAACACATTTTTGTCTAACACTTAACCATAATTCATATCTGAAGTATGTGTTAAGGTGTGAGAATGAGGAGAAAACCACTTTCAACATGCCAGGTTCAACTTTCAGGACAGCTAGCTGCGGATCTTCAGCTCACATCTATTCTGAGGCGGCATGGGCTAAATCACCTGGGTAGCCCTTGCAGGAAACTTTTTCTTCCTCTAACGTTTGATCCAGAATCATAGTAAACTTTCTGCCCTGGGCTGGAGAGATGGCCTAGCGGTTAAGAGCTCTGACTACTCTTGCAGAGGACCCGGGTTCGATCCCCAGCACCCACATGGCGGCTGAGAACCATCTGTAACTCCAGTTCCAGGAGAACTCCAGTTCCAGGGGCATCCGACACCCTCTTCTGACCTCCGCTGAATTGCACGACATGGGTGCACAAACCTACATGCAG
The DNA here is from genome assembly GCA_009823505.1 of Rhizomys pruinosus. Taxonomy (NCBI): domain Eukaryota; kingdom Metazoa; phylum Chordata; class Mammalia; order Rodentia; family Spalacidae; genus Rhizomys; species Rhizomys pruinosus. Next base: position 25,968 of record VZQC01000689.1, on the reverse strand, counting down.
ACAGTACATTCATACACATAAAATTAAATAAATAAATAAAATTAAAAAAAAACTTTCTACCCTAAGGCACTGTCATTGGTCTTTCTATAGGTCACTCTGTATGGGTCAGATGAATTAATTCTGTTAGTACTCTTTGTATTTTGGATGATAATGAAATAATTTTTTTAGAGAAAAGAGCACTTTTCCATATTATTATCTAGATTGATAGTTTTATTATTAGTTGAATTTCTTGCATCTAAGTTTAATTATAAAATTATCCAGTAATATTTTTGTTAGTTTGTACAAGTTTTAGACTTTTACATGTCTGTGTATATCCATTAAATACACAATGAAGAATTTTCTTGATGTTCAGCTTCATGGTTTCCCCATTGTTTTCAATTGCTTCTCAACTCTTCAGTGCATAAATTATGCTATTAAGGGAATTCAGAAACAAAATGACTTATTTAGCCCATTTCAAATAGAGGCATTCACAAGCATGAAGGTGAGACCTCGCTTAGCCTAACAGGGTTCAGACTGTTCAGTGATAAAAGAATAATCTTTTCAGTAAATAATCATAGAACATCTGGGTAGCCAAATACACAAAGTTAATTGGTAGCTTTACTTCATACACTTTATAAAAATTAATGGAGGAAAATTTGAATTTCTAAGCATAAAAAAAAGACTGAGAGAAAGATGCAGGAAAGTTATGGCAGAATGCATGATCTGGGGTGGGGCGGGGTGGGATGAGGAGGAAGGAAAGGGGAATATGCCTGAACTGAATTGAAAAATGATGTCTGAAATACACAAAACATCAATAAAAAAATTACCGGGTGTGTTGGCACACACCTTTAATCCCAGCACTCAGGAGGCAAAGGCAGGCGGATCTCTATGGGTTCAAGGCTAGCCTGGTCTACATAGTGAATTCCAGGTCCACTGGGGCTACAGGGAAACCCTGTCTCAAAAATATTAAAAAAATATATAAAATATTATCTCAAAGTGAATCAAGGTAAATATCAAAATGTGGCAAGCAAAATTATAAAACATGTAAAATCAAATACCAAAGAATTCTCTTAACCTCAGATTTCACATCAAAATTACAAGCAACAAATGAAAAACTAGATAAGTTGAATTTCATCAAGTTCAAAAGGAAAAATGTTTGTATTTTCACATACCAAGGAGGAAATTAAAACCAAAAAAAAAAAAAAACCACAACAAATCAGCCCATAGAATAGGAAACAATTTTCATATCTGAATAGAGACTTATGCTTAGAGAAATTAAAGAATTTATATGACTCCATAATAAAAAGAAAAATAATTAAACATGAGTAAAGGGTGAAAATAACTACATCGGGGAAAGCCAAATGATACAGAACACAGAACAGGGTATAATGGACTCTGCTTACCTGTGTAAAACCTATGTCAATTGTTACATAGGGTTTGTAGAATTTGGGCACAATTGACATATTTGGCTTTGAAGGTTGTAAATCACACAATAAGTACCTGGTATAACTTATTNTCTTCTCACATCTTTGAAGGATGGCAAAAGCAGTGGCAGCCACAGGGTAGCTGCACTTGCCAGTAAGACAGGCAAAACAACTGTGCTCTTTTGTCTTTTTACTAAGATCTCAAGTTTTATACCTGAAGTACAATTTCTCAGGACTTACTATTTATTTCTGGTTATACTTTCCTTTTGGATGTTTAAAGCCACACAGTTAGCCCAGGTTGACCAAGGTTTTTGTTTTCTCAAGGTCACTTGAGGATCTGGTTCTCAAGGGTCACTCAGGGTTTTTATCAGGGAGAGAGAGCCCCTGGCTCCTTTTGGCTCTTCAACCACCAGTTCCAGCCACTCGAGGACAAAGCCAGGTCTTGCTAGACCAGGCTTCCCTTTTTGAAGCATGAGCAGATTTTCCTCTTTATTGACTGGACACTGGCTGAAGTCCCATTAGTAGATCTCTGAGACCTCCCTGCACAGGAAGACTGGTGACTCACATTTGCAGGACATTTCAAGAGATGGCCTCACACATAGTCCCCTGGGACTTAGTTGACCTCTGAGGTCAAGGAACAAAGTTATCCCTTAAGACCCTCGGCCAAATTGGTATAGGCATTAAGTATGGTGGTTAAGAATCCAGAAAGGCTAAGTTGTACTAGCCTGATATTTTTAACTACTTTATAATATTTTAGAAAATGCTTGGACAAAAAAAAAAAAAAAGAAAGAAAATGCTTGGACAAAAGCTCAAGCAGCCTTGTACAAGAAATACTAAGACATGGTAGAAAGGTTGGCATCTTCCCTCTCTTCCTAAGTGTATGTTCAAAGATAAGCCTTTATTGATCTTAAACATCTGTCAGATGAGTCATACATTATATTATTTTTATATACATGTATATACAATATTTCAAATTGAAAGCAACATCTCAGTGGTTTCAAATTACATGCTGTTGTCTAAAACAGATTAGAAAGTTTATAACTGTACAAATGGAATGCACATTGACATTTAAAATTCATAATTAAGAAAAGCCATTGGTGTTGTGTTTTTCTTGTACACCAATGTTTAGGCCTAGCTGTTGGCACTGTTTGGTTTTCTATTTTAACACTGAAAGAGTGAAAGTATTTCCTATATTTGTGAATTTACTATTAAAATCTTGGCAAAAAAGGAAAGAAATACTAAGAAGCACTCCCATAAAATAAATACTGTGGTTAGACATAATGTCATGACAAACTAGTTTTTTCCTGCATTCTTTTGATTTTATATTACTCTAAAGTATACATACATATCCTTCATCCATATACCAAAATTTCCTAACTCTGAAAATAAATGGTAGCTTAGTTCTAGAACGTAAGGGATTCACAATATAAGAGCACAGTTGTTTTCAGATCACATTAATGTTGCTCAGTTTGCCTTACAACTAGGTAATTGGCACTAGCATCCACAGATGAGGGATACCATTTGTTTCTCTGGGACTGTGTTACTTCACTTAGCATGGTATCTTCTAGCTCCATCCATTTACCTGCAAAGTTCATGATGTCATCTTTCTTTTCTTTTTTTTGGTCTTTTCAAGACAGGGTCTCCCTGTAGTCCCAGCTGTCCTGGAACTCACTCTGTAGACCAGGCTGGCCTTGAACTCACAAAGATCCGCCTGCCTCTGCCTCCCGAGTGCTAGGATTAAAGGCGTGCGCCACCACGCCCAGCTATGTCATCTTTCTTTACCACTGCATAGAACTCCATTGTGTAGATGTACCACATTTTCTCTATCCACTTGTCAGTTGAGGGGCACTAGGGTTGGTTCCAGCTCTTTGCTATTGTGAAGAGAGCTGCAATAAACACAGCTATGCATGTATCTTGTGGGTATATACCCAGGAGTGATATGGCTGGGTCAAATGGCAAGCTCATTTTGAGTCTTCCAAGGGTTCTCCACACTGCTTTCCATAGTGGCTGCACGAGTTTACACTCTCACCAGCAGTGGATGAGTGTTCCCCTTTCCCCACAACCTCCCCAGCACTTGGTATCATTTGTTTTCTTGATCCTAGCCAGTCTTATCAGAGTGAGATAATATCTTAAAGTGGTTTTAATCCGCATTTCCTTAATTATTAGCCATGTTGAACACTTTTTAAGATGTTTCTCAGCCATCTCTATTTCCTCACTTGTAAAGTCTCTGATCAGCTCTTTGCTCCATCTTTTGAGTGAGTCATGTTTTCTTTCTTCTGTGTTTTTTGAGTAGTTTATATACTCTGGAAATCAATGCTTTGTCAGATGAATCTGCAGTGAAGGTTTCCTCCCACTGTATGGGTTTTCTCTTCACTTCCTTGATTGTTTCTTTTGATGTACAGAAGCTTTTGAGTTTAATGAGGTCCCATTGTCATTGTCGATCTTATTTCTTGCGCAGTTGCTGTCTGATTTAGGAAGTCT
>VZQC01000689.1:0-20428 GCA_009823505.1 Rhizomys pruinosus | reverse complement strand
ATGCCTTTATATCCTAGCACTTGGGAGGCAGACGCATGCAGATTTCTTTTTTTTTTTTTTTTTTTTGGTCTTTTTCGAGACAGGGTCTCCCTGTAGCCCCAGCTGTCCTGGAACTCACTCTGTAGACCAGGCTGGCTTTGAACTCACAACGATCTGCCTGCCTCTGCTTCCCAAGTGCTAGGATTAAAGGCATGCGCCACCAAGCCCAGCTCAAGACGCATGCAGATTTCTGTGAGTTCAAGGACAGCCTGATCTACATAGTGAGCTTCAGGCCAGCTGGGACTACAAGGAGACCTTATTTCAAAAAGGTCAATATATTTTTTGAGGCCAATATATTTATATATTATTTATTATTTTTATTTTAAGTATATGAATGTATTGCTGGCATGTATGTAAGTGCACTTGTTTCCTGCAGTGCTCACAGAGGTTAGAAGAGGGCATTGGATTCCCTGGACCTGGAGTTAGGATGGTTGTTAGTCACTGTGTAGGTGCTGGGAATTGAACCTGGGTCCTCTGTAAGAGAGGTCGGCACTCTTAACCGCTAGGCCATCTCTCCAGCCCCACTTGTTTGTTTTTTTAAGAGTAAACATGTGAATTTCCTTAAAGAAAATAGTTTCTTAAATGTAGTCGCCTTAGGAAAAAAAAAGAAAAAATAAAATAGTAGTTTGGGGCCAGCAAGCTGGCTCAATGGTGGCACTGCTGCCAATCCTGAGAACCTGAGTTCAATCCCCAGGATCCTCAAGGTAAAATGAGAGAGCTGATTATACTTACTAACTATTGTTCTCAGCTGGGCGTGGTGGCACACACCTTTGATCCTCGCACTTGGGAGGCAGAGGCAGGCGAATCTTTGTGAGTTCAAGGCCAGCCTGGTCTACAGAGTGAGTTCCAGGACAGCCAGAGCTAAGGGGAGACCCTGTCTCAAAAAACAAAAAACAAAACAAAACAAAAAAAGTTGTTCTCGGGGCTGGAGACATGACTCAGAATATTTTATTCATTTTTTTATGTTGTGAGTGTTTTGCCTATATGTATGTAAGTGTACTCATGTCGTGCAATGCCTACAGAGGCCAGAAGAGGGAATTGGGTCCCCTGGAACTGGGGTTATGAAGGGTTGTTAGCCACAAAGTGGACATTAGGAACTGAACCTGGGTCCTCTGGAAGGGCAGCCAGTGCTCTTAACTGGTGACCCATCTCTGTGCTCCCCCCAGTAAAAAATTTTAAAGGAAAATAATCACATTAGGCTGCATGCTTTCTTAAATCTTCTAGATCAGGGTTAGCAAGCCATGCCCCACAGGCCAAATTTGGATTTTAGTGGACCCCAGCCATATCCATGGATTTATGTATCACCTATGGTGCTTTGCAACTACAATGGCTGATGCATCCATGACGGAAACTGTACAGCTCTGAAAATCTAAGCCAGAACCTGGCCTCATTGCCCATGGTAGTGCACGCCTTTAATCCTAGCACTTGAGAGGCAGAGGCGGGAGGATCTTTGTGAGTTCAAGGCCAGCCTGGTCTACATCTGGGGCTACAGGAAGACCCTGTCTCGAGAAGACGGAAAAAAAAAAAAAAAAAAAGAAAGAAAAGGCCTCATCTTTACTCAGCATATATTTGGTGTTCAAGAAATGCCTCCTTTTTTCTTCATGGCTGGAGCGTGCTAGGCCTGTGCTCTACCACTGAGCTATATCACCAGGCTTCCTTTTTCTTTTTACTTGAGATAGGGTCTCATTAAATCATCCAGGCTGGCCTTGAACTCACTTGGCACTCCAGTCAGGCCTCAGACCTGAGATGTTCCTGCCTCAGCCTTCTGAGTAGCTGGGATCACAGTCCTGCACACTGCAGGGTCCAGCTGATAAATACTTGTTAAGTCACTGAGTGAGCATGTTCAAGGCTATCTACTAACACATAAAAATTAACAAAGCAGCTCCCTCTGTAGACTTCTAGGTTGTAACAAGTCTAAGCACAGTGTGTTTACATAGTCCCCCTTTATCTAGCATTCCCTTATTTGCTTGTAGTCTGTTATTGCTGATGGAGTCCACATGCCTTAAAAGGGTCCTGTTAGTGTTTAACGATCCCAGATTGAAAATTGCTCTGGCCTTTGGGCTGAATGTGCCTTATTGGCATGTTTTATTTGGCCCACATAAGCAACATTAGCTGCCAACATTTCAAAAGAAAGAGACTTCACACAAGAATCCAGATTTCTAACCTTTTAAGATTTGAAAGATCTAACAAGGCAGGTCTATAGTTTTGTTGAGCCCATAGCCACACAGGGCTGAGCAACTGTTGCTTCCTTAGCAGGGCTGTATGTTCTCGTTTACCACACAGTCTCCACCTCTCCCTATAGCCGTTCTCTGCTGCTCACAGCCAGGTCCTCTATCTGGCCTTGCTTGGGGTCCCATACTCTAGGGGAGTCTCATTTGCTAACGAGGAACCTGAACTGCAGCCCTAGCTGGCAACTATGCATTTGCCTCATTTTCCTGGCAAGAAAATAGTTTTGTACTTGTAAGGATATAAATAGAAACCAGGTATGGTTTCAGCACCTGGGCGAGGGTGGAGGCAGGAGGATCAAGAGTTCAAGGCCAGCTTAAACTACACAGGCTTGATTGGGACACATGGGGCCCTGTCTCCAAAAAGTAAGTAGTAATTTTAAAAAGACAGAACGTGAAAGACTAACCATCATCCAACCTCCCTCCCTCACCCCCTTTCCTTTTTTCCCTGAGGATTCAGCCTCCTTTTCCTTTAGCCATTAGCTCTTTCTACCTTATCATCTGGCTGTTGTTTTGCTTAAACCCAGGGGTGCCTTCTGCCCAGTCCCCTGCTTCCTTGCACTCCTTGAAAACAAACATCTTCATCCTTTCTGGTTTTAAAGTTTAACGGTTAATCAAGACAGGGAAACAGGAAATAACAATAAGGAGGAAATTACAAAGTTTAAAAAGACGTTACAGTTCTTAGTCACCGTCCTGGCTCTGTTAATGGGGCACCTGGATGTGGGCTCTTTCTATTTTTTTCCTGTGGTCCCTCATAACTGGTGGGTTGGATGGAGAGACTGCAGATGCAAAGGAGAAACAGCTTTGACGCTTTGCCTTGGAAGAGCAGCAACCATTAGGTGGCAGCGCAGGGCATGTCTTTCTAGGTCTTTCCACCATCGACCTACCAAAGTGAGGCATGGAATTTTCTAGGAAGGGACAACTTAGTTCTATATCAGGGCAGGCATTTGGGCTGAGACCAGCAAAACAGAGAGGCAGCCAAGAGATTCCCAGTCACGCTGTTGTCCCGTAGCCAGCTCTGAAAACCTGTGGGGCCCACAGAATATTCTAGCCTGAAAAAAACCTTGATTTTACTTTTTTATTTAACTTTCTATTTAGTTTAGTTTTTCTTTTTCTTTTTTTGGGGGGGAAGGGGTCTCCCTGTAGCCCCAGCTGGCCTGGAACTCACTCTGTAGACCAGGCTGGTCTTGAACTCACAGAGATCCGCCTGCCTCTGCCTCCCAAGTGCTAGGATTAAAAGCATGTGCTGCCAGGCGTGGTAGCGCACGCCTTTAATCTTAGCACTTGGGAGGCAGAGGCAGGCGGATCTTTGTGAGTTCAAGGCCAGCCTGGTCTACAGAGCGAGTTCCAGGCCAGCTGGGGCTACAGGGAGACCTGTCTCGAAAAGACCCAAAAAACAAACCAACAACAACAACAACAAAAAAAAAAAAACCAAAACCAAAAAAAAGCATGTGCCACCACGCCTGTCTAGTTTTTCTTTTTTTCTTTTTTTTTTGTCTTTTTTAAAAATTTTTTAAATTTTATTTATTTCTGTATGTGTATCAATGTACTGTCTGCATGCAAGTTTGTGCACCCGTGTCGTGCAATGCCGCGGAGGTCAGAAGAGGGTGTCGGATTCCCCTGGAACTGGAGTTCTCCTGGAATTGGAGTTTCAGACCGTTCTCCGCCGCCATGTGGGTGCTGGGGATTGAGTCTGGGTCCTCTGTAAGAGCGGTCAGCGCTCTTAACTGCTAGGCCATCTCTCCAGCCCCTTTTGTCTTTTAAAAATATTATATTTCTATTTGCTGTGTATGAATGTATTGCCTATATGTATGTAAGTGCACCCATTCCAGAGGAGGTAGAAAGAAGGTGTGGATCCCCTGGAACTGGAGTTACAGATGTTTGTTACCCACCACATGGGTGCTGGGAACTGAATCTGGGTCACCTGCAAGAGTAGACAGTGGTCTTAACCATTGAGTCATCTCTCCAGCCCCCCTTTTTAGGGGGTCTTTTTGAGACAGGGTCTCCCTGTAGCCCCAGCTGACCTGGAACTTACTATGTAGACATGACTGGATGGTCCCAGTCTCACAGATCTGCCTGCCTTTGTATCCTGAGTGCTGGGATTAAACCTGTTTACCACCAGGCTTGGCTTTGTTTTTGTTTTCTTGAGACAGGATCTGATATATCACAGGCTGGCCTTCAGGCTCCTGGGATAACCAAGGATAACCTTGAACTTCTGATCTTCTTGCCTGTACCTCCAAGTGCTGGGGTCACGGTGAGTGCCACCAGGCCTAGCCTACCTTAATCTTACAGACAGGTCAGCCAAGGCCCTGACACCCAACCTATCCTCTTGTTGGTGCTATGCTAGGACTCCAACACTAGAGCTAATCCTTGTGGTCCGTCCTCTGCTTCCAAAGCATTTATGAAAATCTATTTAGAATAAAGATTAATTTGAGCCAGGCATGATGGCATGAGTCTGTAATCCCAGCACTGAGGAGGTAGAGGTAGAAGGATCAGGAGTACAAGACCAGCCTCATCTATATAGCAAACATAAGGCCAGCCTGGGCTACCTGACACCCTGTCACTGGGCAGGGGTGAAGGTGAATGTGAATTTGTTTTTCTTATGTTCAGATGTGGAAGCAGAAGGAAATTCTTTGCTCAAGATGGAGCAGGAACCTATGGGATGCAGGTAAAGAAAGACAAACCTTCTTTCTGCCTCCAGCTACCTAATCCACCCAGGAGAAAAGTGAGAGCCTGTAGTTCAGAAAGAGGAGTCACTGCTCTCAGCCCTCCACGCTGGCTGTAACGTGTGCCCCTGTAGGGGACTAGCTGGTGTAATTGTGGCTCTTATCAAGAGTGGCCTAGCATTACAGGCTGGGCTGTGTACACCCAAAATAACTCACCAATTCTCTCAAGTTACATTAGCAAAACCAAATGTATTCCTAGAGTTTAAACACAGACACAAACGACTGCACTGTAACAAAATCACATCCTCGGGCCTCAATTAAATTAGAGGACAAGCTAGTGATCAAAGGTTGGGGGGAGGCAGAGACAGCCTTATTAGAAGGTAGCATTTGCTTGAAGGGCTTGGTTTCAGAGGGGAATTTTCCTAGAATCTACTACCAACTTAAAAAGACAGAAAATAAATAAATAAATAAATAAATAAATAAATAAATAAATAAGGAGACCCCTCAGCAGTTAGAGTTCCACGCTCCACCAAGTCCTAGGAACAGAGTCAGTTGTCACTCAACTGCCACTTGAAACTGCATAAAGCAGATATTTCTCCAGCCAGCTAAGAAAGTGAGCCCTGGCGCTCCAATAAACCTGGTTTGAGCCCCAGTGTAGTGGTACATGCTTGTAATCCCAGCATTTAGGAGGCTGTAGCAGGAGGTTAATGAATTTGAGGCCAGCCTGGGCTACCTTAAGAGTTTCAGGCCAGTCAAGGGTACAGGGAGACCCTGTCTCAAAAAAAAAGAATAAAAGTATGTCCTTGAAGCCAGATCTGGTGCGATCCCAGCACTCCAGAGGCTGAGGCAGGAGGATTACTTCCAATTTTGAGGCCATCTTGGCCCTAGTTCATGAGACTTGTTTAAAAAAAAAAAAAGGTGTTGTGGTGCAGTGCCTTTGATCCCAGCCAGCACTCATGAGACAGAAGCAGGTGAATTTCCATAAGATTGAGGCCAGCCTGGTCTACATAGTGACTTCCATCCAGCTGTGGCTACAGGGAGACCCTGTCTCAAAAAGACTAAAAACAAAATTAATCCAGGCATGGCAGAGCACTCCTTTAATCCCGGCACTAGGGAGGCAGAGGCACGTAGATCTCTGTGAGTTCAATTCCAGCCTGGTCCACATAGTGAGTTGCAGGACACGTGGGGCTACAGGGAGACCCTGTCTCAGAAGACACTTCCCCTCTCACGCCAAAAGAAAAACAAAATTTGCTACAGGGAGATCCCCTGTCTCGAAAAGACCAAAAAAAAAAAAAAAAGTTGACAATATTAGCCAACCACAAGTGGATCCCTTAGGAGAGTGCGTAAACAACATGACACAACGCCACTAATTAACAAACACGGAATCCTCGGGCCTCCAATAAATCTTAGAGTCACAAGCTATTAAGTCGTAAGTGGTGTGCCAAAGGGAGAGGCAAACCCGGGAGGCAGAGACAGCAATATTTAGAAGGTATAGCATTGCTGAGAAGGGGCGTTGGTTTCAGAGGAATTCTTCTAGGAATATACCCAACCTATAAAAGACCAGGAAAAAAATAAATAAAAAAGAAGATAAATAAAAAGAATATAGACCCTCCAGCTGAGTTAGAAGCAAGGTGCCCCCGACACCACGGCCGCCACAAGTCTAAGAACCAGAAGACTCTCCATTATTTTTTTCCGTCCAGCTCTTCAATAGCCCACTTACAACTGCCATAAAATTTCTTTTTCACTAATCTCTTATTCCATTCAAGTCTTCCTTCTTTCTCCATTCCCTCCTCCTCTCTGTCTTTTCTCATCATTTTTTGCTCTTCTCTCTATATTTAAAATCAATTCTCCTTCTCTTCTTCCCCCTCCATCAATCTCTTTCCTCTATTTTCTCACCTTTCTTCTCATGTTCCATATCTTATTTTCTTTCTCCTCTCTTTTTTCTTTTCCCTGGTTCATCATTGTTTTATTTTTCCCTCTCCTGCTTCTCTTCTATTCCTATTTATTTGTCTTTTTTTTTTATAAAAAAAAAAAAAAAAAAATTTTTTTAATTCTATTTTTGTATGTCTCTCAACAAAAACTTCAATATTCAATTAGAATCCGTTAAAGCAGAATATTTTCTCCAGGCAAGCTAAGAAATAATGACAAGCGTCACCTACAGCCGCTCTCCAATCAAGACCTGGTTTGTCACCCCCAGCACTGATACCACGGCTCATTTGATCTAAGCCCAAGACACCTTTCTTAGAGCTGGTCAAGACATGAGGTAATGAATTTAGAAGGGAGCCAGCAAATGGGAACTACCTAAATATTTTTTCAGCCAGCAGTCAAGTACACAAACGGAGGGTATTTCTCCTGTATGCTAATAAAAATAATATATATATATTTTTTAAAAAAAAGATTAAATCCTTATAAAATTAAATGCTATTTTATTATAGTTATCTCATATCTAATCTCATGGGAATGATATCTCATACTGTTCACCTCGAAGAGCTGATGGTTTTTGTCCAGCGAGATACTGTTTTAGTATGGGTGGCCGTGATTCCCCAAGCACCCATTGGGCTTGAGCAGTGAGAACTTTCCAATTTTGAGGCCATCTTGGCCCTAGTTCTGAGACTGTTTAAAAAAAAAAAAAAGGTTTGTTGGTGCAGTGCCTTTGGATCCCAGCCAGCATCATGAGACAAAGCAGTGAATTTCCATAAGATTGAGGCCCAGCCTGGTCATATGGATGAACTTCTCCAGCTTGGCTACAGGGAACCTGTCCCAAAAAGACTAAAACAAAAATTATCCAGGCATGGCAGACACTCCTTTAATCCCGGCACTAGAGGCAGACACGAGTAAGGCACGTAGATCTCTGCTGTGAGTTCAATTCCACCTGGTCCAACCACATAGTGAGTGCAGGACACGTGGGGCTAACAGGAGACCCTGTCTCAGAAGACCAAAAAAAGAAAAAAAATTGCTACAGGGAGATCCCCTGTCTGAAAAGACCAAAAAAAAACAAAAAAAAAAAAAAATAGAAAGAAAAACAAAATTTAAAGAAAGAGGAAAGAAAAGAAAAAGAACATGTGTTTCCTGGGGGAGGATGTCAGGAGAAAGCTTCCCAGACACAGTTGGTGTGGAGGCTTAGTCCTTACTTCTGGAGACAGAAAGAGAGTGAAGAGAAGGAGACGAGAAGAGAGACGACGAGAGAGGAGAACGAGGAGAGACGGAAGAGAGAGAGACGAGATGAGAGAGAGAGATTAATATTGTAATATAATAAGTAATCCCACTACCAAGAGACGAAGCAGAGATCTCAAGTTTAAGATCTGTCTGTGCTACAAAGCTGGTTCAAGCACTATCTGGGAATCTTAGCAAAACTTGTTTCAAGATACAAAGTTCAGGAAAAGAAAAGAATAGGGTTGTGGGCCAGGGAATTATTGTAAAGTCAACATCCTGACTCTTAGATTAAAATTGTGCGTCAAGATGTAATTACTGATGAGGCGCTCGAAAGGACAAATAGATAAGGCTTTCTCAAAAGGGTCCCTCCCTTCCTCCTTCCTCCTGCCTCTTTTTCTTTCTTTCTTTCTTTACTTCTTGTTTGTTTTCTGTTCTTCGTTTCTATGTCTCTCTCTCTCTGTTCTTTCTCTTTCTCCTCTTTCTCCTCTCTTCTCTCTCTCCCTCCCTCCTTCCTTCCTGTCCCTTCCTTCTCCTCTCACCTTCCCTTCTCCTTCCTTCCTTCCACTACGCTACTCTTCTCTTCTCTCTTTCTCTCTCTCCCTCCTTCCTTCCTTTCCTTCCTTTCTCTCTCCCCTTCTCCTTCCTCCTTCCTTCCTCTTCTCTCTTCTCTCTCTCTCTCTTTTCTCTTTCTCTCATTTTCTTCTCTCTCTCTCTCTTTCTTCTCTCTTTCTTCTCTTCTCTCTTTTCTTTCTCTGGTTCCTGCCTCGTCCTTCTTTCCTAGTTTATGAGCCCAGATTCACTACTCCAGCACTGAAAAGAAAGAAAAAAAAATAGTATATTGCCTAAGGAGTTCCGGGTGGCAGTCTTCCTGTGAGGGCAGTAACCTTTTACTTGCTCTGAGTCAGTAACGCCACCAGCATGCCTGTTGATAGAATGCAAACAGTACTGGGATCAGAAAGGGCGTCAAGTGACAGAGCAGGATCAACCTGGGCAAACACAAGGGAAGGGCAAATATACCTGGGAGGACAAGTTGTAAATCCAAGATGGTCGCCTCACACGTAATACTAATTATTATGTATAGCGCTCAGTCTCTGTGATCAGGTCCCAGACTTTTATTAGACCCTTCCTTTGATACACACATCACCTACACAACCTCATCACCTCCTTACAACATCTGGCTACTAAAAAAAAAAAAAAAAATTAGCCAGGCGTGGCCTCCTACAAAAGTGGCACACGCCTTTAGGCCTAGCACATTGGAGGCAGAAGCAGATGTAGGACTTTGTTGAGTTCAATGGCCAGTCTGGTCTAAGAGTGAGTTCCAGGACAGCTGGGAGCTACAGTGAGACCCCGTCCTGAAAAATGCAATAAATAAATAAATTAAATAGATATGATATAGGAATGAATAGATAGATAAATAAATATAAAAATAAAAAATTAAAAAAATTTTTAAAATAAACGGGCGTAAGATGGTCTCAAGCGGTGTTTAAGAGCACGGGCTGCTCTCTTGCCCAGAGGACCTGGGTTTGATTTCCCAAAGCACCCACATGGCGGCTAAAATGTGTCTTTCAAACTCCAGTTCCAGGCGGGATATCTGTACACCCCTCTCTCACTGACACTCCGCAGCATATTTGCACGACACGGTTTTGCACCAACCATTAGCTATGCAGACAGTACATTCTTATACTACATTAAAAAATAAAATAGAAATAAATAAATAAAATAAGAAACAATTCTGTCTACTCAATGGTTCTCCTGGGATTCTTTTAATGTGCACACCCGTGTGCAAAGTTTTGTTCTCTTCAGCTTCCTTACAGACTAAGCCCTGGACTCCGTTCTTTCTGTGGCGGTGTAGGCTAGGCTCTCAGGTGGATCTTTGTGGCCAGTTCTAAAGGCCAAGCACGGAATTTCTACAGATGTCGAGTTCCAGCAGGAACAGCTGGGCGCTTAAACAGTGTGAGACCCTGTCCTCAAAAGACCAAAAAAAAAAAAAAAAAGTTTCTAGTTCTTCTTTAATCATGATTTTTGGAACTGGCTAAGAGGACGTCTCCTTCCCTATACAGTCTTAGGAATTGCTAGAACCCTTCACAGGCAGAGTGCAAAGCTTCTCTGCAAAAGCTCTTAATCAGATTGCATAAACGATTAGCCCAAACGTGTTTTCGGTTTCTAAATGTAATCAATCATCGCTGAGGACCAGGACAGACGAGAGAATGGGGACGCGTCCTTGTTTCCCTAGGTTCACTTTGCAAAGCCAAAGTGATTCCATGAAAGATAAAATCCAGAGTTGTAGTGTCAGCCCTTCCAAAATGCCTGGTGGCCTGTTTACCTTCCTCTCCCATGTATCCGTACCAAAGAAGCTGTCCTCATGAAGGGAGAATAGCACCTGAGCGCCCCCACTGGCTGCCTGAGGAAAAACATGCAAGAGGGTGCTGCAGAAGGAGAGACTACCTTTATATAACTGTGTGTGTGTGTGTGTGTGTGTGTGTTGTTACATTGGACACTACATGTGGGGGAGGGATGCATGCATGTGCACGGCATGTGGAGACCAGTGATTGATATAAGATGTCTTCCTCAATCTCTCTCCTCAATTTATTTATTTATTTTATTTATTTTATGTGTTTTGATAAGTCAAATGTAGCTAATTTTGTCGGGTCCTCTTACTGCTGAGGCGGACATGGAGCCACGAACCGAACGAGATAAGGTGCGATCCCCTGGAACTGCTGATATGGTGCTGGAAATGAACTGGTCCTTTGGTTTTTTTTTTTTTTTAATCTTTTTATTTATTATTTTATTTTTATGTGCTTATGTAATGGTACGTTGCATGCAGGTCTGCGCAACCCGTGTCGTGCAATGACGCGTAGGTCAGAAGACGGCTCTCGGATTCCCTTGGACTGGAGTTCTCCTGGAAACCGGAAGTCACAGACGTTCTAAGCCCCCATGTGGGGTGTCGGGGATCGAACCCGGGGTCCTCCTGCAGACGGCTGGCTCGTCTCGAAAGGACAAATAGATAAGGCTTTCTCTTAGTCCCTCCCTCTTCCTCCTTCCTCCCCTGCCTCTCTTTTCTTTCTTTCTTTCTTTAACTTCTTGTTTGTTTTCTGTTCTTCGTTTCTTGTCTCTCTCTCTCTTTCTTTCTCTTTCTCCTCTTTCTCCTCTCTTCTATAGAAAGAAAAACAAAAAATTAAAGGAAAGATGGAAAAAAAGAAAAAGAAATGTGTTGTCCTGGGGGCAGGATAGTTCAGTGGTAGAAAGCTTCCCTAGTATCACAAGTCTGGGTGGAGGTTAGTCCTACTTCTGGAAGAAGAGACAGGGAACAAGAGCGAGAGAGAGAGAGAGAATGAGAGATGAGGAGAGACGAAGAGGAAGAGAAGCGGAGAGAGAGAGACGAGATTGATGAGAGAGAGAATATACTGTATATAATGTAATCCCAGCTAACCAAGAGACGGAAGCAAGAAGATCTCAAGTTTAAGATCTGTCTGTGCTACAAAGCTGGTTCAAGCACTATCTGGGAATCTTAGCAAAACTGTTTCAAGATACAAGTTCAAGGAAAAGAAAGAAGTAGGGTTGTGGGCCAGGTGATTATTTATAAGTCAACATCCTGACTCTTAGATTAAAATTGTGTCTGTCGACTCTGTTAATTATTGAGCAGGCGCTCAGAGAAGAAGGAAAGGAAAGCAAGAATAGAAGATAAGGGGATTGATCAGGTGCTGAGGTCTCTCTGTCCTCTGGTTCCGGTGCGTGCTACTTTGCTGGATTCTTCTTTCGTTAATTCTTTCTTGTTTCTTCTTCGTTTCGTCTCCTCATCTCTTTCTCTCTTCTTCTTCTCCTCTCTCTCTCTCTCCCTCCCTCTCCTTCCTGTCCCTTCCCTCTCTCTCACTTCCTCTCTCTTCCTTAACCTCCTTCTTTCTCTCTTTCTCTCTCTCCCTCCCTTCCTTCCTTTCCTTCCTTTCTCTCTCCCCTTCCTCTCCTTCCTCCTTTCCTTCTCTCTCTCTCCTCTTTTCTCTTCTCTCTTTTCCTCTCTCTCTCTCTCTCTTTCTCTCCTCTTCTCTCTTTCTCTCTTTCTCTCTTTTCTCTTTTCTTCCTGTTGCCTGGACTTTCCTTCTTCCGCTGTTTATGAGCCCAGATTCAACTCCAGCACTGAAAAAGAAAAGAAAAAAAAAATCGCTCTTAACCGCTAGGCCATCCCTCCAGCCCCGAACTGGGTCCTTTGGAAGAGCAGCAGTGCTCTTAACCACCCTGAGCCATCTCTCCAGGCCCCTACCCCACCTTTTTAAATTTTTATTTATTTAAGCGGTAAATACTCTTATGGAACAAGCATGAGGAATGTCCACACCAGCCCCAGCCCAGTTATATCTGGGTCCAGATTTCTGTGCAATCCAGGTCCTCAAGCCCAATTGGAGAGGTTTGCTTGCACAAAAAATAAAATCCATCCTAGCACTTGCGGGGCGAGGGGGGGGGGTGTGTGGCAGAGACAGGTGGATCTCTGTGAGTTCAAGCCCACCCTGATCTACAGAGTGAGTTCCAGGACAGCTGGGGCTACAGGGAGACCCTGTCTCTAAAAGACCAAAAAAAAAAAAAAAATCCAGTCCGTTTTTGCTCTAATCTCATAATTTAGCCCCCTTCCTTGGCCCTTACAATCCGGAGTACCCACCTCTTCCACAGGAGTTCCTGTGCTTTGGAGGGGAGGGTGAGAGAGAAAGAGAGATGGAAGATCCCGGTTTTCCCCCCTCCCCCATTTTTTGATACAGTCTCTCACTGAACCTAGAGCTCACTGATTTGGTTAAACTGGCCAGCAAGCTTCAGGAATACCCCTGCCTCCCCTCCCCAGGACTGGGATTACAGGCACTCCACCACACCTGGGTGCTGGGAGATCCTGACGGGTATTCATGCTTGCACAGCTTATTGGCTGAGCTATTTCCAGTCCTCTTAATTCATTAGAACAGCTCACCCAGTAAGCTCAGGTGCTCTTCCCTTGGTCCGAGTCCTGCTGGAGACCATTAAAGTCAGGATGAGCACAGAGACTGACTGTCTGAGCAGTGTCTGCCCATGGGCTTTGGAGTACAGATGTCTCTGCCCAGCAACACTGGCAGGGAGGAAGGCCCCACCGGCCCAGGGCAGCCAACTGTTCATCTCTGTCCGAGCCTATCAGCAAGCTTCTTGTCACAAGCTGCCCAGCACACTGGAAAAAAACGGTCCCTATATTCACACAGACAACTTGAGTGGATAGGAATAGCACAAGGAGAAGAAAAAATGGTGTCACCAGATCAATACCTGAAATTCACCAATGAATGTTTTGGCTCCAGCTCTGAGTTTATATTCAGAAAGGCTATGCTCCCAGACAGAGATACTAAATGAAACAGACAGTTTGCTCCCAACAACAGAAAATTCATTTTTCTTAATGAGGAGTCTACTAGAGACTTGACAGATTAAAGATTAAAGAACATCCATAGTGAGCATCCATTATTTGTGTTTATTTAGCATACCTCTAGAAAATAGTGTGTGAACTGGGAGAAGCCCGTGTCTGACATGAGTACAGATTGGAAGAAGGAATCTTTTATTTGTCTTTTAAGTGTCAGGGTTTCAGGTATGAGCGACCATGTCCAGCTAAGATTCATTCTTNAAAAAAAAAAAAAAATCCAGTCCGTTTTTGCTCTAATCTCATAATTTAGCCCCCTTCCTTGGCCCTTACAATCCGGAGTACCCACCTCTTCCACAGGAGTTCCTGTGCTTTGGAGGGGAGGGTGAGAGAGAATGAGAGATGGAAGATCCCGGTTTTCCCCCCTCCCCCATTTTTTGATACAGTCTCTCACTGAACCTAGAGCTCACTGATTTGGTTAAACTGGCCAGCAAGCTTCAGGAATACCCCTGCCTCCCCTCCCCAGGACTGGGATTACAGGCACTCCACCACACCTGGGTGCTGGGAGATCCTGACGGGTATTCATGCTTGCACAGCTTATTGGCTGAGCTATTTCCAGTCCTCTTAATTCATTAGAACAGCTCACCCAGTAAGCTCAGGTGCTCTTCTCTTGGTCCGAGTCCTGCTGGAGACCATTAAAGTCAGGATGAGCACAGAGACTGACTGTCTGAGCAGTGTCTGCCCATGGGCTTTGGAGTACAGATGTCTCTGCCCAGCAACACTGGCAGGGAGGAAGGCCCCACCGGCCCAGGGCAGCCAACTGTTCATCTCTGTCCGAGCCTATCAGCAAGCTTCTTGTCACAAGCTGCCCAGCACACTGGAAAAAAACGGTCCCTATATTCACACAGACAACTTGAGTGGATAGGAATAGCACAAGGAGAAGAAAAAATGGTGTCACCAGATCAATACCTGAAATTCACAAATGAATGTTTTGGCTCCAGCTCTGAGTTTATATTCAGGAAGGCTATGCTCCCAGACAGAGATACTAAATGAAACAGACAGTTTGCTCCCAACAACAGAAAATTCATTTTTCTTAATGAGGAGTCTACTAGAGACTTGACAGATTAAAGATTAAAGAACATCCATAGTGAGCATCCATTATTTGTGTTTATTTAGCATACCTCTAGAAAATAGTGTGTGAACTGGGAGAAGCCCGTGTCTGACATGAGTACAGATTGGAAGAAGGAATCTTTTATTTGTCTTTTAAGTGTCAGGGTTTCAGGTATGAGCGACCATGTCCAGCTAAGATTCATTCTTGTTGTTGTTGTTGTTGTTGTTGTTGTTTGAGACAGGATTTCCTTGTATCCACAGCTGGCCTGAAACTTGCTGTGGAGACCAGCCTGGCCTCTATCTCACACAGATCTGCCTGCCTCTGCCTCCAGAGTGTTGGGATTAAAGGCATGTGCCACCATGCCCAGCTCATTCTTTTTTTGTTTTTTTTCAATTATGTGTTTATGTGTGTGTGTGTCTCTGCACTTGTGAGTTCAGGTGCCTGAAGAGGCTAGAACTGTTGGATACTCCTAAAACTAAAGCTTCAGGCAATTGTGATCTGCCTGATGTTGGTGCTGGGAATCAAACTCAGGTCCTTTGCAAGAGAGAAGTATGTGTTCTTTTTTTTAATTTTTATTTATTTATTTTTACATGTAGGCTTGTGCATTCGTGTCCTGCAATGCCATGGAGGTCAGAAGAGGGTGTCGGATTCCCCTGGAACTAGAGTTAAAGACGGTTCTCAGCCGCCATGTGGGTGCTGGGGATCGAACCCGGGTCCTCTGCAAGAGCAGTTGGCGCTCTTAATTGCTAGGCCATCTCTCCAGCCCCCGTGAAGTATGTGTTCTTAACTACTAAGCTATTACTCCAACCCAAAGATTCATTCTTTTTTTAAAAAAAGGATTTTATTTATTTTTATGTGTATGAGTGTATTGCCTGCCTGCATGTATGTAAGTGCACTTGTATCATGCAACACCCTTGAAGGCCAGAAGAGGGTGTTGAATCCCCTGGAACTGGAGTTAAGGATGGTTGTTAGTTGCTGGTCATATGCTGGGAACTGAACCCGGTTCCTCTGCAAGAGCAGCTGGTGTTCTTAACCACTCAGCCATCTCTCCAACCCCAAATTAGTTATTATAAGCCTAGAATAGTGGTGCATTCCAATAATCCTAGCACTCAAAGGGCTGAGGTAGCAGAATTTCTGTGTGTTCAAAGCCAGCCTGTGTTACAGAGGAAGACTTTGTGTCACTGCCTGTCCACCCCCAAATGAATCTCAAGCTGGGTATGGTGGTATATGCTTATAGGTCCAAGCCCCTGGGAGACCAAGGTGGGAGGATTAGTTTGGCCCATGAGTTTCTGAAACTAGGCTGAGCAACATAGTTAAGTTCCTGTTTCAAGAAAGGAGGAGGGAGCCAAGCGTGGTGGCACATGCCTGTAATCCTACTACTTGGGTGGCAGAGGCAGGTGGATCTCTGTGAGACTGAGGTCAGCCTGGTCCACATAGTGAGTTCCAAGCCAGCTGAGGCTACAGGGAGAAAATGTCTCTAAAGAAATTTAATTAAGCCGGGCGTGGTGACGCACGCCTTTAATCCTAGCACTTGGGAGGCAGAGGCAGGCGGATCTTTGTGTGTTCAAGGCCAGCCTGGTCTACAGAGCGAGTTCCAGGACAGCTGGGGCTACAGGGAGACTCTGTCTCAAAAAGACAAAAAAAAATTAATTAATTAAATATAAAAATAAAAGAAAGGAGGAGGAAGAGAAGGATGATTTTTCACACGGCTATATTTGTAGCATGATCACCCATAGTAGCCAAAAGGTAGAGAGGCAAGCCAAATGTCCCCCACAGATGGATGGTAAACAAAGCTTGCTAGATGTATAAGCAGAACAGCATTCGGCCTCAGAAAAACAGAGAAATGAATGAACAAAAGGAAGGAAACTGTTACAACAGGGATGAATCTTGATGACATCAGGATGAGTGAAACAAGCCAGTCATGGCTGTTGTATGAGTCCACTGATAAGACATGCCTAGAGTAGTCCAGTTCACAGGCACTCACAGTACAATAGCTGTTCTCAGGGGGCTGAGGGTTCGATGACTGTCCAAATGGAGTACGAGTCGCAGCCAGCATGGTGGTGCACGCCTCTAATCACAGCACTTGGGAGGTTCAAGGTCAGCCTTGGCTACAGAGTGAGTTCAAGGCCAGCCCCAGTTATAGGAGACCCCATCCAAAACAAATAAATAAGCAAACAGCAAAAGGAAAGAAAAAAATACTGTCCCGACGGGTAGTGGTGATGATGCCCGGAGTGTCAGTCTAGGCCCTGACCTATACGCTTAAAAATGGGTAAGATGGGGGTGGCACAGGCCTGGAACAATCCCAGCTACTCTGCGAGGCTAGGGCAGGAGGGTCACAAGCCCAAGAACTGTCCTGAAGCTAGCCTGGCCAACTCAGTGAGACCCTGTCTCTCAAAATAAAAAATGTTAAAAAAGAGTTAGGGGTACAGCCGTGATGGAATGCTTGCCCAGAGTGGGAACAGCCCTGGGTTCAAGCCTTGGTACTGCTAAAAGTTAAACTAAAAAGGAGGGTTCAGTAGAGTTTACTTTTGGTCAGAAATTCGTAGTCATAGAAGCTGATAAACTGATTAGGCACCAATCAGTCATGCAAAACAAAACACAGGTTGCAACACAGCAAGAAAAGTTGACCACCTAGGCAGTTTCCTATCTTGGAGATCAGAGCCCTTCAAGCTTGAATGTGCATGAGAGTCAATGAGGCACATCTTATCAAAAATACAGATTCTGATTCAGGTGATTTGGGGTGTGGCTTCAAAATTCTGTTTGTCTAACCAGTTCTCATGTGATGCTGATTCTGCTGATATGGGACCCCATTTTTAGTAGCGAGTCTACACCTTTCTCTGCGGTTAAGATCCCTGTTCGCCCTTTGGGGTCCCAGCTCTTCTTTCCACCGTGGCATGGGCATCTCCAAATTTGGATGAGAAAAGGGTCTCTGGGTGATCTGAATAAATTCTGGGATCTTCTTACTTCCCTTCTTACTGACATCAAAAGTCAGGGTGCAAGCTGGCATGGTGGCACACACCTGTGCTCCTAGTACTTGAGACACTAAGGGAGGAAATCATGCGTTTGAGGCCAGCCTCAAAGACCTAAGGGCTTGCCAGGTGTGGTGGCACACATCTTTAATCCAAGGCCTCAAGAGGCAGAGGCAGGAAGATCTCTGGCAATTCAAGGCCAGCCTGGTCTACATAGTGAGTTTGGGGCCTGCTGGGGCTACAGAGAGACCCTGTCTCAAAAACAAAACAGAAACAGAACAAAACAAAACAAGATAAAAAAACCTAGCTAAGAATACAGTTGCGGGGCTGGAGAGATATGGCTCAGTGGTTAAGAGCACTGACCTGATTCTTCTTGCAGAAGACCTGGGGTTCGATTCCCAGCACCCCGTGGTGCGAAGACCAGCTTGACTCCAGTTCCAGGAAAATCTAACGCCCTCTTCTGACCTCTGCGCTTGCATGACACGGGTGCACACCTGCATGCAACAGTACACTAGTAAGAAGGAAAAAAAAAAAAAAAAAAAAAAGAACAGTTGTGCCTAGCATGCCCAAGCACCGGGGTTTTATCCCCTGCATGGGAAGGAATTGGGTTTCAGGGATCTTCAACTTTTACCTTTTCTCAACATAAATGAAGCCTCGGCCTTGTCTAGGCATAGGCTAGATCAACTAGGATTTAAAAGAGCAAGAACCAGGGGCTGGAGAACATGGCAGCGGTTAAGAGCGCCGACCACTCTTACGAGGAACCAGGTTCGATCCCCAGCACCCACGTGGCGGCCAAGACCGTCTGAAACTCCAATGCCAGAAAACTCAGTTCAGGGGAATCCGACACCCTCTTCTTACCGCCGCGGCATTGCACGACACGGTGACAGACCTGCATGCAGACACTACATTCATACACATACAGAAATAAATAAAAATTTTTTAATTTTCTTTTTTTTCTTTTATTTTTTTTTAACCATTTTTTTATTGATGCTTTGGTCATTTCATACTCATTTTCCAATTAAGTTCAGGCAATATTCTCCCCTTCCCTTCCCCCCCACCCCCACCCACCGAGATCATGCATTCGCCATGACTGTCCCTGCATATCCTCTCAGTAGTTGTTTTTTTTCCATTTTTTTTTTTTCTGTAATTGGTATGAATGGACTGTCTGCAGGCAAGTTTGTGCACCTGTGGTCGTGCATGCCGCGGAGGTCAGAAGAGGGTCTCCGGATTCCCCTGGAACTGGAGTTCTCCTGGAATTGGAGTTTCAGACGGTTCTCAGGTCGCCATGTGGGGTGCTGGGGATCAAAACGCGGGTCCTCTGTAAGAGCGGGGTCCTGCGCTCTTAACCGCTAGGCCCATCTTCTCAGCCCCTTTTTTTTCAAAGTTTTATCTATAAGTGATAATCCATGAGTAACAAGCATCCTTCATGTAAAACCATTGCAGGCTGTTGTCCCAAACCCCCACAGCCCCACCTTCCAGCCGGGAGTGAGGGGTTGTATGTTCAATCAGGTTTAATCAAATGAAGGTCCAGACTGACAGTGGCTGTAGTTTCACCATTCACCCAATCGCGCTTACATTCTATTCTACCAACCACCCCCCATCTTGTCGTCCGAAGATTGTTCCCTGGCCTTAGAAAAGGGGCACAGGTTGATGAGAATCAGAAACAGTCCACTCTCTCTGGAGCTGTTGTCTTGGATTCTGGTCAATTCTGTCCGTTGGCTGTTTCCTTTCAGGGGCTGACAGTCTGTCCAGGAATAACCTTTCGATCCTACTAATGGGGCACAAGCAATTAGATATATAGTTATGGTAGATTACGTTGGTAAGAGACAAATATGTTTAGATGATATGTTGAACCACGAACTAACATTTTTTTCCATTTAAATATGACAGGGTCTGCTGCTGGCGTATGATAATATCTCCTAACTATTAGAGGATGTAACTTGTGGCATCATCCGTGGGTTATTCCTCCAAGGAAAGAGCCAATAGCCCATTAGATTTTGGATATACAGGCATAGGGCTGCCTCTGCTGCACAGTATTCCAGGCAGGTGAAGTGAAGCTGGTGCTGATGGTAGAAGTCTATTTGCTTGACTCAAGGAGACCCGTAATTGCTTTATTGGTTTAGTTCCCTGAGTCAACACGCTCTAACACTCTCTGGTTTTCCAGAGGCCATCTGTACCTTGCATGTGTGGTCTCAATGCATCTTCCCATGTTAACGCAGGTCTTCAGCAGCAGGGCCTTAATCGCCTCTCTTCCTTGCAGGTAATCCCAGTTTAAGGCAAGGATCCTTTACCCTTTTGTGGGCCTTAGATCCCCTAGCCAACAACTCCCTGGTAGAATAATCCTTACTGTTGTCAGAGCTCCTGTATTGATTTATTTTGCTTAAGCGCATAGGTTAAGGACTTTAGTATTATATTTGGTGCTGAACAAAGAATAAAGGATGGCGGCTTTTCCAGACAATTTCGGACGGGAAAAAAAGGGAGTTCCACGAGAGTTCTATGTTCGTTAAGGAAAAGATAGGGAGGGCGCGAACGGGGAGGAAGGAAGGGGGAAAAGAGGGGGGGGGGGGGGGAAAAGACAAGGGAGGGAGGGGGATAGTGCAGGTAGGGTTGGACATGAATTAAAGGAAGAAAAGTAATAGAAAGAAATAGAAGTAACGATGCGGAGAGGGGAGGGGGGAAGAAAAAAAAGGAGAAAAAGAAGGAGGAGGAGGGAAAGAGGGAGGGGGAAAGAAAAAGGGAGAAGGGGGGGAGGAAGAATAGAGGAATAGAGAAGAGTGCTGTGGAGAGGAAGAGAAAAAGAGAAAAAAAAAAAAAAAAAAAATGAGAGAGAGTTTGAATAAGGGACTAGAGACATAAGAAACGTAACTGATGAAAAGGAGTATGCCCTGGTGCAGAACCAAATAATAATACTAAAG